>SCLH01000292.1:18729-33035 GCA_004367855.1 Oikopleura vanhoeffeni | reverse complement strand
ATATCGATCACAGCGGCCATAAGGACATTCTAACCACGATTAATTCTCAGCTTGAAAAATGAAGGCAGCGAAGAGGCAATATTTGAATTTTGATCGGCCACATAGACATTTTAACCAAACTGAGATTTTAGATCGGCCACATGGACATTTTAACCAAAATGGTATTTTAGATCGGCCACGAGGACAATTTAACCAAATTAATATTTAAAGGCGGCCATTTTTTATTTTGAGGAAAGAAAAGATTATTGAAATTAAAATATTGAATAAACTTTTATAAATTATCACTTTATTTTTTATTTATTGTTTCAGAATTTACGAATTTTGTTCGATTTTATTGAACAGGACTGCATTCCATTTTGACAGTAAGGAGCTGCTTTGCAGTCAAAGCAAAGTCGTGTTTGGTGGAATTTACTAATTCTTAAGTAACAGTTTTTGCTTGCACAAACATTCAATGATCGGTTCTTGCATAGAGGAAACCCACAGTTTTTTTAGGCGGTCCAGAGCCTGGAGAGTAGGCTGTCACCTCTCAAAATTGGGTCGAAACCAAGTTCAAAACTAGGAATTTTAAGTACTCCCATCGTGTTCCTTAATTAATTTGGAGCAAAAATGAGGTTATGGGATTTCGAAATTTTAACTCCCTGGTGTCTAAAATGACCAAAATAGGGACCGGACATGATAAAACCGAATATAAAACCGGAAATTAACGACGGAATTTTTGTTCATTTGATACTTTTTGGAGAAGGGCCAAGTTGTGTATGCCACGCACGGTGCCTCTTTTTAGGGCGAACAGGAAACATTAAAATTCCTATGATGAATTGATATGAAAGAAGGAGAACGGTTTTTAAAATTTTGCCCGAGCCGATTTTTTGAATTCTCTGGTCGCTGATTGGAGGACCTTTTTGAGGCACATTGAGGTTAAACCGTTGCCAGAAACCAATTCCTTGCAAGTTTCTAAGCATTTTGGTATGAAAAAAATTTGTAAAAAATTATTTTGACCTTTCAAAATCGCTAATGAAAATTTTCGAAATGCGTAGGTTTAAAATGAGTCATAAATCGAGGAATTTGTAAGGAACATTAATTTTTAATATGCAATTGTAAGTTTTATAAAGTAAAACTCAAAAAAATAATGAAATACTTATACAAGAATATTAATATAGGGTAAAGTTTTAGGAAGAAAATTTTGGTGATATTTTTGACGAGTCATTACTTCCGGTATGACCGGAAGTGAAATTTAAATCTTTGTTTGGTGAGTAATTATATACATTTTGATGGATTTTAGGGTAGAATTAAGAATTAAGCTTCACTTCCGGTAAACCGGTCAAAAATATCCGGTCAAAAATATCATCAAAAATTTCCTCGTAAAATTCTACCCCAAATTCTTACTTCATGTTATACTTTCTTTATAAATTTCATGAAGTCGTTAATTGTGGAATCACAATTATTATGCAATTTGATGTACCTTAAGGGTTAAATTTTGTTACGTCACANATCATTTTTATCTATATCAGCATGTATCTTGCACTCTATGAATCATAAAGAACGTTTTTCAAGACCCTAAACATATTTCCATCTTGAAATTTATCATGAAAAATGAAGAAATTTTTTTTTGAAGAATTGGAAAAATATGCTTTTTTTAAGTTTTTGAAAGAAAAATATAGAACTTGCATGATATTGATCTTCTTGGCATACCAGTATGAAGCCATCATTCTTTAGACCATATCAAGAAAAGTTCCAAACCAAAAAATTTTATAACCCTGAAATTTTTCACCACATATTTCAAGAAAATTCGAAAATTATGATAAATTTTTGGTAAACCGGTAATTTTGGTTAGCTTTAGCGTGGACGCTGAGAACCCCCTAAACAGGCATGGAGTTAATCAAGCCCAATACATTCGAAAATTTCATTAAAAAATTCCAAATCCAAAAATTCTTAAATAAAACTTAAAAATAAAATGTTTGCAAATTGTTAAAGAAAAAAGTGCAAACAAAGTTTCAAGAAATTTGTCAAATGTTCGAGAAAAATTATCAAATTCCAAACAAAGTTTTCAAATTAGAACAAATTTTAGAACAAAAGAAATTGTCAAATTTAGAAATTCAAAGATAAATTTGTAAATTTCTTATTTCATTCTGATTTTTAAAAAAATTGTCCAATTTTCAAAAATATTTCTCTAATTATAGAAAAACTTTCAAATTTTCTGAAAATTTACAAATTTTCAAAAATTAATTAAAATTCATAAATTAGAAAAAAAATATCCATAAATTTTAAATAAACTATTTAAAAATTTTTGTAACTTCGAAAATATTCAATTATAAAATATTTTTATATTTTCTACAAAGTTATCAAATTTTGATTAAAATTATCGAATTTTAAGAACAATTTATAAATATTTTATAAAAATGTTAAATTGTGGTTGAATTCAAAAAAAAAATTGTACAACTTTGAACGTAATTTTCATTTTTTTTTCAATTATTCAAAATTATTTGAAATATTTCTGAAATATATAAATTAGCTGTTTTTCTAATTGATATTGTTTCATTGTTTCGAAAATTTATTTAATTGTAATTATTTTTATAGATTTAAACATTTTCGAATTGAGAAATAAATTGAAAAAATTTAGAAATCAAAGATCATTGTCAAATAGATAAACAGCTTAATTTTTCAGTATTCAAAACAATAACAATTTACCTTATTTGCCAATGGTCTTTGATTTCGAAAAATTTTGTATTTAATTTCGAATTCGAAAAATTTCTCAAGCTTGATAATTAAAAAGCTAAGAAATTTTACCAAAATTCTTGTTGATATGAGATTTCTTAGTTTTTAATTTTTTTCTAATTTGCGAAGAGAATTTCAAATTTGAAACAAATATTCGCTTATCAAAAACATTGTCAAATTAGGAAAACAGCTTAATTTCAAAGAACATTATCATAAATTAAAAAAAAAATTGTTCAGAATTAAAAATTTCAACAAAAATTTAAATATTTTATAAAATATTTAAAATTTCTTCAAATTCGATAAATTTTTTTTCAAATTTAAAACTTTGTAAAAATTTGAAATATTTCATAATTGGATATTTTCTTTAAAATTCTACAAAAAAAAAAAAATTTATTTTATTACATAATTTTCTAATATTTTTGTTAAAAAAAATTTCAAAAGAAATTGGAAAGTTTTCTCCACAATTAGAAAATTTTTAGAGAAAATAAAACAATTTTCTTTAAAATCAAAATAAAATTTTTAATATTTTCTCAAAATTCGATAATTTTCTTCAAAATTTTATCTTTCCTAAATATTTGACAAATTTCTGAAAAATTATATAATTTATTTAAAATTTCTGCAAAATTTGGCAAATTTCATCTAAATTTTAGAAATTTCTTGAGAATTGACAAGTTCTTTGAAAATTTGACAATTTTTTGGATAATGACAAATGTATCGAAAATTTTAAAAATTTCTTGTAAATCGACAAATGTCTTTAAAATCGACAAAGTTTTTAAAACTTTGACAAACCTTATAGAACTTTGAGAAACTTTTTTAAAACTTTGAAAATTTCTTTAATATTTCACAAATTTTATTATTAATTTTAAAATTTCTTTAATATTGCAAATTTTTTATTAATTTAAAATTTCTTCAAACTTTGATTAATTTTTTTATTTGACAAATTTCATCTTTAATTTGACAAATTTCATTTTAATTTGACAAATTTCATTTCAATTTGGACAAATTTCATTTTAATTTGACAAATTTCTTTATTTGACAAATTTCATTAAAATTGACAAATTTCTTTATATTTGACAAATTTTATTATTAATTTAAAAATTTCTTAAATTTGACAATTTTTTATTATTATTTTAAAATTTCTTTAAACTTTGATAAATTTCATTAAAATTTGGACAAATTTCATTTTAATTTGAAATTCATTAATTTGACAAATTTCTAATTTGACAATATTCATTTTAATTACAATTCATTTTAATTTGAGAAATTTCATTTTAATTTGACAAATTTCATTTAAAATTGACAAATTTCTTTAATATTTGACAAATTTTATTATTAATTTTAAAATTTCTTTAATATTTGACAAATTATTTATTAATTTTAAATTTCCTTTAAACTTTGATAAATTTCATTAAAATTTGACAATTTCATTTTAATTTGACAAATTTTCATTTTAATTTGACAAATTTCATTTTAATTTGACAAATTTCATTTTTAATTTGTCAAATTTTCTTTTAATTTGTCAATTTCATTTTAATTTTGAACATAATTTTATTTTAATTGACATATTATTTTAATTTGAACAATTTCATTTTAATTGACAATTTCATAAAATTTGACAAATTATAATTGAAATTTCATGACAAATTTGACAAATTTTCACTGAAATTTTGTCAATTTCACTGAAATTTGTCAATTTCTATAAAAATTTGACAATTTCATTGAAATTTTATGTAAACTTAAACAAATTTTCATTTAAAAATCGGCAAATTTCCTAAATATTTGACAAATTTCTAAAAAAACTGGAAATTTCTTCAAAATTTAATAAGAAAAGCATTAATCTTCTTCTCGGCCTTCGTCGAATTAAAGCCTAATCTTTTCGAATTAAATACAAATATTAAAGTGAAAGATAATTCCTATGATTTCCGATTTTATTCTATAATAATTTTAAAAAAATCATAATTTTCGATTGTTTTGGTGAAAATTTTCAAGATCATATATTTTTGGTTTGAAACTTTTTTTTGATATAGTCTCTAAAATGATTTTCTCATACTGGTATGAACAGAAGATCAATACCATGCAAGGTCAGTATTTATTTTCATGGAAAATTGAAAAAAATCTTATTTTTCAATTTTTTTCATAGAAAATTCACGATGCAAAATATTTTTGATGTCTTGAAAATTTTCTTCATCAAAAACTTTAAAAAATTTCATAAGTTTCCGATTTTTTTTTTTTTATCATTTATTTTTTATATTTCAACATTTTATGGGTTTTGATTGCATATGAATGTTCTGTGTACATGCATGTAGTCATTTAAGGCCTCAGTTGATTTTTTACATGACTTTTTTTGCAGGAGAGTTTCAAAAATGCAAAAAAAATTATTTTTTCACACTTGAGCCCTTCAGCCGCACGGTGCTTTTTTTGAGGGTGAATCTAAACATTAAAATTCCTATGATGGATAAAAAAACAAATAGCGCAAAAGAATCAGCTCGCGAAATAATAATTTTGCTCGAGTGGATTTTTTTCAAATCCCTGGTCGCTGATTGGATAACCTCAATAAAGCATATTGACGGTTCATTGTTTGCCAGAGAAACGGATTCCTTGCAAGTTTCTAAGCATTTGTATAAAAAAAATTTGAAATTTTTTTTTTTAACCTTTCAAAATTGCAAATAAAATTTTTGAAGTGTGTTAGTGTCAATATGAGTCATAATTGAGGAAATTCTCCAGTTTTTCGATTTAACCCCTTGGGACTTCAACAATCATTGTCACTTTTATAACAAAAACTCAAGAAAGTTAATCAAATGCAGAAAACGGGGACAGAATTTAGAGTAAAATTTATAACAAAAATTTTGATGATATTTTTGATGAGTCATCACCTTCCGGTTAACCGGAAGTACATTTTACTTCTTTATTTGATTAGTAATTATAAATATCTGTTGATTTTAGGGTAAAAAAACTCAAAAAAATTTTGATGATATTTTTGATGAGTCCTCACTTCCGGTTTGACCGGAAGTAAACTAAATTCTTATTTTATAAGTTATAATATAACTTTTGGGTAGCTTTCAGGGTGAAAATAAACGAAAAAACATTTTGTGATATTTTTGAGAGTCATCACTTCCGGTTAACCGGAAGTACATTTAATCTTTTATTTGATATAGTAATTATAATATTTCTGGTTGATTTAGGGGTAAAAAACTCAAAAAAAATTTGATGATATTTTTGATAAGTTCCTCACTTCCGGTTTGACCGGAAGTCAAACTAAATTCCTATTTTATAAGTATAAATATACTTTCGGTAGCTTTCAGGGTGGAATTAAACGAAAAAAATTTTGCACAAGAGTGTTTCAGAACACACACATAGTTAGATTGTCCATCATTAATATCGACTGATAAATAAAGGTTGGGTTGTCCGAAATTTCTTGGAGGTTATTAATATATGGGAAAAAATGGAAGAAAAAATTACGAAAAAATATTTTGTCGTCACGTGATCAAAATATAGCTATTTCCCAAATATAGCGAAATAGCTCTTTTCACCACCAGATAGCGCCGAGTGTCAAAATAATAATGCCAAAGTTTCTTCCCCTTCAAGAAGTCACTCTAGGAAGTATATTTGTAGATCATTATCTTGTTCCAGTACTGTTTTAACTGCATAAACAAAAATTGCATCCAAATAATGCATTTCCGGTCTGATGAGAAATTTCTAGAACTCACCAAAATTCTCTGAAATTAAAAATAAGGAACTATCGGGGTCTGTTCCGATATTCCGCCGCCAAAATGACAATTCCCCGAAATATTTTTGGTCTCTGTGTTCTGAAACACGCTCGTGCAGGTTTTTTATAATTTTTTGGTTTAACTTCCGGTCAAACCGGAAGTGATGTGTCATCGAAAATATTATCAATTTTTTTTCAAGTTTTTCACTCGTTATCCATCCTCAACTACAAGATTACTTGCTAAATAAAGATGTTACGTTCACTTTCGGTCAAACCGGAAGTGATGAGTCATCGAAAATATCACCAAAAATTTTTTCACGTTATACCCCTAAGTATTATATAACTGATTTTATAAAGCCTTTAATTCACTTCCGGTCAAACCGGAAGTGATGACTCATTGAAAACATCATTAAAAATTTTCTCGTAAAATTCTACTCTATAAACTGTCCAACTTTATACTTTGGCTCAAAATTTCGTGAAATCGTTATGTTTGCTATTCAAATTAAAATGAAATTTGAAGTACCCAGGGGTTAAATTTTATTACTAACAAATGACGTCACAAAAGTTTATTTATCATTTTTATAGGCAAATTTTTAATTTTTTTAAGTTCATTTTTTTTCATACGTAGTCAAATTTACTGGGCACCCGCGCGCAATTATTTTCTCAAATACTGCGCAAACGGCTGTAAAACGTATACCAATCACCGAGCAGTATTTCAAAAAATTTCTCGAGAAAATTTTTTATTTCGCGAGCTGATTCTTTTGCGCTATTTGGTTTTTTATCCATCATAGGAATTTTAATGTTTACGATTCACCCTCAAAAAAGCACCGTGACCCGAATGGTGTGCGAACTTCAAATTCGATAAATTTAGCACACAGCTTTATTGAACCCTTTCAAAAGTATCAAATGTCCAAAAAAAAACTTTCTCAATCTTTATCAAAGTTCTCATTACCAAAAATCTATTGTAATTCACGGCAAATGTTGCTCCTAACCTTACTTTTCTCTAAATAAAAAAAATGATAATCCAGATTGAGTACAAATCGATATTCTTGGTGATGTAGACTACTATTGTGAATACAGTATTCAGTACACTCTTAATTCTAAATAAATTAATTAAATCAAAAAGTCGGTTTTAAGACAGGACAGCCTGAACTTAACATTTGGTCTAAATTTTCATCAAGGATTATTGATGACGAGTTAGATAATGGTCTGGTCCAAATCCTCGATCAAGAAACATCAATTCATTTTCCGTCTCAGACTCTTCGGATTCATCATTTTTGTCCAAAATGAAAAAAAATAGAAGTACCAGATGTACCTGGTCTTTCGATATCAGTTTCCCAGAAACAACCATTTTAATTCTCGAATGAGAGAGGGACAGTCAACGCGTGTTTATATTAAGTTTAGAAATAAATTCTCATGATGTTTCCAAGAATATCTAGAAACATATCAATATCTTATTTTTTTCGTACTTTTTCGATAAAAACGATAGATTAAATAATTCATTGGAAGTAAATTTGTTCCAATTTATTAAATAAAATTTAAATGGCCCTTTCCCCTGTGGCTGCCCTTTAATATCAATTTGGTTAAATTGTCCATGTGGCCGATCTAAAATATCATTTTGGTTAAAATGTCCATGTGGCCGATCTAAAATCTCAGTTTGGTTAAAATGTCCATGTGGCCGATCAAAAATTCAAATATTGCCTCTTCGCTGCCTTCATTTTTCAAGCTGAGAATTAATCGTGGTTAGAATGTCCTTATGGCCGCTGTGATCGATATGCCTCGGAGAGTTAAACTGGTTGTACATTTTTATTTTCGATTTAGTTCTCTTTTTTTCACCAAAGTACTAAAAATGTCTTTTTGTGAAGTCTATTTGTAAAGTTTAACTTCACCATTGTCACGAAGATAAAATTCAGTCTGAATACGTTTGATGAACCCCATTTCATCAAGCAGCAGTACATCTGCCATTTTAACCTCAGTTAACTCGTGAATAATGAAACGGGCACTCTGCTATTTTAAACGAAATAAGTTTTATTCCCGTAGCTTCAGTAATTTGCCTTTAGAAGCCTTATTTTAGCTGCATTCTCAATTTTGTTACCGGTTTGCTTACAAAAATTGATTTCGACGATAAAATTTTTCGAATTTGGAAAAATTTATGAATTTTTTCGAAGTATTTTTTCAAGTTATTAACTGTATCGCGTGATCTAGACATGAAATCTGGCTGATATCATTTTGGAAGCTAATGAAAAATAAATATAAAAATTTCAATTTTTCATCAACATTTTTTTTCGAATTTTTTCAAAAGCACATTTTTGACAAATATGATGGTAACTAAACCATGAGCGCGCCTAAAGACTAACTATGGGATATATTTTATTTTTTCACAAATTAAATTAAAGTATACTGTACACTTTAATTTAATTTGTGAAAGAAATACTGTATACATTAGTTAACCGATATTTTACCAAATAAAAGTGGCTGGATATTGAACTAGCAGATGATGCAGCCATTGACCGCCGACATCGAACAATTGTACAAGACCAAGGCCATCGCTTTTCAATCGCAATGTCTCTTGGTGGTTCTGATGCGAAATTCAGATCCGCCTCAGAACTTTCGGAAATTAATGATACAACCTTTAGAACACCTGCCAGAAGACTCACTGCGACTGAGGGCCAGAGATTGCAAGTAACTGAGAGCTGGAGAGGAAAGTTTTATTCTACATATATCAAAAGTACAGATCAGAACCGTTAATGATAAATTTAATGTCATACAATTTTATGAATATACCGACTAAGATCCCCGGGTGCACAAAACGACTTTATTTTTCTCATCTAGGAAAAATCGATAGAAATTGAAGTTTTTAGGTTTTAATTTTTCAGTCATCTGTCTTAGAATTTTGTATAGTTTCGTTTGAAACCCATATTAGGTCACTTTCGGTTATTTGAAAATCTCGCAGTTTTCAAAATTTTGAAAAAATTTCCAATTTTTTTTCTTTTTTTTGCACAAAATCATCAAGATTGGCATTCTCGGATTATTTTTATCTCTCTTAGCCCCTGTTTTGGCATCCACGGGTGACCTAGTCATCAGAGAAAATCTCCCCAATTATGTTTTAACAACCTTTACCTTTGCCGTCATAATGAGCGTCATTCTTCGATTTCTCGGAATGATCCGAGTAGGTAACGTTATTATTGCCCGAAATGGAATAATATTCCAAAAACTGGGCTCTCTTAGTTAGCTCATATCGAAAATCCTGCCTATGCAGACAATTTTATCACTACGTCACAAATAGAGAAATCCAGTAATTTCATTGGTCACTTCTCGAGAATCCAGTGATTTCATTGGTCACTTTCTATTCTTGTGACGACGTCACAGTGACGTAGTGATAAAATTGTCTGCATAGGCAGGATTTTCGATATGCATTCGATCGAAAATGCATTAAAATATCTGAGCTCAGCGCTTAGTTTGGGAGAAGTTAAGAGTTTTCCAGCAGTTTTTTTTATAAAACTACTAGAATATCACTTATAAAGATGACATACGTCTAAGATTGTCTAAAACATCAAACGAAGCGAGTTTACTGTACCGTAAATCGATAAATAGAAATAGAAATTCTCGATCAGAATTGTCGCCAGAAATTCCAGAAGAAATCCCTGAAGAACCTGAAAACTTAACGACGAACTATTGAGTTTATTGTACAAATAAAACAGTATTTGAGAACTAAAATAAAATTTTATTTGATCAAGAAGTGGCTCGAAACATTTACAATTAAAAATAAACAATTTCGATGAACATTCCGCGTTGAATTTTACAGTTCTTTGCATTATACCTATTATAATCCAAAATCAGTCTAGAATAAAAAGTTAGTTTCTCTTCGAGTTAATACTGAAATGGTTCGCCGCCTGGTTTTTTATAAAAAATAAATACCGGAAATTCGTTTCCATCTTCATTTAGGTAGGGATTGTAGTTCTTTATGTGGTTTATAAATATGATACGGGGCGATATCCTTTTCCCAAGGGAACTCCATCTCAAAAACGTTTACTATCTCTATAGCGCGTGTCGCCACTCCTAGGCAACTGTCGAATAAAATTTCTTGTTTTTCGTAAAATAAATTTAATCAATAACCTGGCTTACTCTGGTATCCAACTAAATGAAATTGAAAATAAACAAATTTGTGTTTTCGACTCCGCCAAAATGAAAATTCGTGAGCGATCGAGAGATATTAACCTACATACGTGTATGTGCACCATTTTTTAATATAAACAATTTTCGGCGTGAAAAACTAAATAATACTTTTCCTACCGGAGCAAATAATACTTCACAAACCATCGAATAAAAATAAGGGGGTTATGCTCCGATAAAACTAAAACAATATGAATATAAATTAAATATTATAATGCTGTTCTCCCGAACCATGGCCAGTCGTCGCATGCTGGGAACTTTACGAGCAGGTCCTTATCAACAAACCCTCAGCGAAACGATCTTTTCTTCAATCCTAACTTCCGAGGGGTGCTGGCGATGAAGCTCAATTATTACTCTGCCTGCGAATGATTAACCACTGGAGACCGGTTGGTGAAAATCGACCGGTGTACATTGAAAATAAAAAATCGAGCTAGTTTTTTTGAGCCGCTGAAAAGCAACCACTGTCACTACCTTAAGAGCAATGACGTGTAAAACATACTGCTCTTTATTCCACAATGTGGTTTTTTTATCGAGCTTCCGTCAACTTCCTCAACCCTTTCTTCTGTTTATAAAATCATAAAATTTCTGTTTGTTAATAAAAGTTTCAGTTAAAAGAAAAAAAACTGATGTTGTCTAAGTGATTGTCTTAGTGATTGCTTGAGTGATTACACACCGCTAAAATTTAGCGGTCCCATTATCAAGACCTTTGCCTATAATCATACTCAAGACAATCACTAATACAACATTAGTGGGATTCGAACACGCGCTATAGAGATAGTAAACGTTTTTAAGGTGAAGTTCCGTTGAGAAAGGGATATGGAGACAGAAATATTTTTTTCGTTCAAAAATGAAAAACGCGTTAAAATGACGTCATAATTTAAAGCTTTTTTAAATTTTATATAGATTTATAATAGATTATATAACACCCAAAAATATTTTAAAAATTTTTGAAATTCGGGCTTCTAATTTCTTTATTTTGAAATATGCCAGTGTCTAAAAAAATTATATTTTAAAAAATTCTAGATTATTGCTGAACTTGACTTTCTATATTTTCTCATAAAAAAAACTTATCGGGTTAAATTTTGCTTGATAATGAATAAACTAAAACGTTCGCACTATTGAAAAATTTATATAGGTTCAAATAAATAAATAAAAAATGTGTAGAATTAAGCACTCCACCAAATGCAATCAAATAAAAATTTAAAGAGAAGCTTTGAATAATCAAATATTCAAATATGACGTCATTCCGTGACGCACTCAAAAATTTGTAATAAAAAACCTCAATTAGGCGATTGGCTCTTTCGGCAATATCCTATTTCGAGTACAGTAGATCAAAAATGGCTAGGTAAAAATAAAACAATTACAAGGTAAAAATTACAAGTAAAAATACAACAAAATCAAACGAGAGTGAGACGGGCCAACCAACCAATCAAATCCTGAATTGAACACACAATTGGTTTGTATTTTACCTAGGCAATTTTGATTTACAGTACTCGGAATGGAATATGGGCACTGGAAAGATTTTAGCTTAAAATCGTGAAATTACGTAGGTTTTTTCAGCGATACTCTCCCCCCCTTGTATAAGCTTTTCAAATGAGAAGAAATTATTTTATTCTGAATGAAATAGAACATTTGTATCTGTTAAGTATCTGTTAACATCGGAGTTAATTCAAAAATCTAATAACTTTGTCTTATGTATATATCAGCTGTTTAATGTTTTATCAAAATCTAGCGGTTTGAGGAGGAAAGGTAACCAATCGCAAGTGGAGAAAAATGCTGATGCAAAGAGCTGCCATTTAGTTTGATTTTTGAATAATATATTTGTAATTAAAACAAAATTACAAGTGAATACAATTGTTTAGGGAATATAAGTTATATCATATAACATAAAACCACACATTAATTAATTATCGGTTATTTTTAAATTATGTGGTCTCTTAAGGGGGTGGTCGTCGCATTTTAAGTCAAAAAAAGGTTTTCAATCGCCAATTGTCGCAAAAGTACAAATCGATGGACCAAATATTACCTTTCTCTGATATATTTGAACAAAAATCTAGAATCCTAAAGAAATCAAAAGTGACGGATGGCTCGTCCAATCAAAACGTGCTTACAAAACTGACGGCGTTCGTACACATTCGGACTTATATGAATATGTAGCTGAATAGTCCGTGAGATCAGAACAGAGAGTTTTGTCCAATTTTTCTTGAATTTGGCTTCAAAATCACCAAAACAGTATTTTGACCCTATTTTAGGCGTTCTCAATCAAAATGTATCTTCTCCCTGGATTTATTTGTAACACATTCGAAACATATATGAATGTGCAGCTGAGGAGTCCGTGCAGATCAGTACAGAGAGTTTTGTCCAAATTTCTTACTCAGTTTTTTATAATCGTGTTTTTATTCCCAAAAATTGATAAATTTCAACTTATTTCATACAAAATATTTTTGAGACTCTCAGAAAGTGCTTTCCTGACCATGTATTCAGATAAAAAGATTACCCTATACTCGCAGTCGTCTATATTTTCATAAAAAAAACTTTGAAATAAAATTAGGGAAAATTTGTTTCTAGAGCCTCATTTCGACGAGACCACCCCCTTAAGGGATGGTGCAGTATTTTGAGATTGTCTAAGCTCCGTACGGCTAAACCAATTCAGATGAACATTTCTGAGGAACACGAATGATAAATTTATCCTTTATCTCGGGACTCCATTTGACAATTTAGTATCAAACCCACCGACCACCTGGGTAACCGCGGTTAAACACGCGTCCCTTGAATTTTTCAAATGAAACAAGGATCCTAGACCTTAATATTCTGAAAATTTTGAGGATTTTAAGAACATCTGGAAATTGTCTGTATTTCATGTCAAGTGGCTATTTTTTACGATTTTTGCCTCAGAAGCCAAGAATTGGGTTCAAATGTGACGAAAAACGGCCTTTTTTTGGAAATAAGCTTTTCAGTGAAAAAGCTAGAAAATGCCATTTTTGGGATAAGAAGCTCAATAACTCCTAAATATTTTTAAGTGAGTTTTTTCCAATTTTCGTCCTTGATTGGTGCTAATGGACCAAAAAGTGCGCGAATATCGTTTTCAGCAAAACCGTACCCCTAGGAATCTTTTGGTTGGCATTTAAATTTTCTAAGTCGGACTTTTATTTTTCAAAATTATCGATTTCGCGCACTTTTTTTGGTCTATTAGCAGCCAATCAGGACGAAATTCGAAAAAGTACCTTACTTGACAATACTCAGGAGTTATTGAGCTTCTTATATCTCCAAGATGGCTTTCTAGCTTTTCCACTAAAAAGCCTTATATCAAACGTCCAAAAAAAAGCCGTTTTCGTTCACATTCGACCCAATTATTGGCTTCTGAGGCAAAAATCGAAGAAAATCGGCACTTAACATTGAAATTCAGACAATTTCCCAGATGTTCTCAAAATTTTCCAGTATAAGATCTAGGATCCTTGTTTCATTGAAAAAAGCCAAGGAACGCGTGTTTAACCGGAGTTAACCAGGTGGTTGGTGGGTTTGATACTTAATTGTCAAACGAAAATCCCGCAGATAAAGGATAGGTTTATCATTTGTGTTCCTCATAAATCTTTCATTTGAATTGGTTGGCGGAGCGGAGCCTCCAAAAATCTCAAAAATCACTGCCTCTACCCCCTTAAAATGAAGAGGGGATCTCTAGGCCCGGCGTTGCGTATTTGCGTCTGACCCGGAAATC
>SCLH01000291.1:141495-160423 GCA_004367855.1 Oikopleura vanhoeffeni | reverse complement strand
AAGAGTATATGCTCGCGGTCGAGATGCTGGCGAAAATTTCAAGGATTTTCATTTAGGTTAGTTTTTAATTGAAAAAATTATTTCCTAAGTCCGACAGATTTATTAATTCTAAAAATAGGTCATTATTTTCAGGTTTATCAAAATCCTTAATTTTCCAGTTTATTAAATTTATTTTTACAAGGCTATTAGGCCTCACGAATTTTTTCAAATTTGTTTGAAAGCCTAGGTTTTCGATATCGTTTATCAAATAATTTAATAATGTTCCTTCATTTTGTAAGAAATACATGATATCATCAAAATGATATTCGATTTTAGACTTTTTAAATATATATAAAGAAATTTCATTATTTTCGAAACTTGGGTTTATAAATAGTTTAACTTTTAAGTGTAGTTTTAATATCATGCACTTTAAAAGTATTGAATTATCGACAGAAATTTTTCCGTTAGGAAGGATTTGTCCGTTGTTCTTTAAAATATTCATTGATATATTCACAAATTTTTTACTTATAAAATGTTCAATGTTCAGAATTGGTATTATTGCATGACCTGTAAAAAATGTTGAACTTGATTTATAGAAAATTTTTGAAATTGGTAATGGCATAATACTTTTAATTTTAATTTTATTGATAATTATAGATGGGCCAAAAATTTCTCGATATTTTGACCATTTTGGTATTTTGTTATCATTGAAAAAATAGTTTCTACAAATTGTTAACAAGTTGTTGACCTCTATGTTTTTATACTCTGGGTGATTTAGATTCATTTGAGATCTTTCAAAATTAAAAGTAACAGTTTGGGAGCTTATTGATTTCAGCTGTGATTTTCTGACAGTAATTGTCCATTTTTTCACCCACCATAAGTTGAATCTTTTGAAGTCTAAAAAATTATTTTTATTATTTCGAAATTATCATAACATTTTATTAGCGTCTGTTATGGCAGTTAAACTTGATCTGATTACGATTCCGAAAATTTTGTCGGGGATTTTAATTTTGCAAATAATGGCGATATGGCACGAGAATTTAGTCAATTTTTCGTCTGCTATGGAGACCCGATTAATTCAACGTGCATGCGGTGATGCATTTATTCAACTGTACTATACCTCCTATCAATTTGGAGCTGCAGCTTTTGGCAAACGACCACATTATGGCGAGGGATTGTATGACATTGTTCGTCGTCATACTCGGGAGATGTACAAGTTTATTCCCAGGGATGGTTTGATGAAATCCAAAGATTTCCCTAAAGGTAAATTTAAATATTTCGATTTTTTAATTTTGATCATTTTATCAATTTTCTTTGATTGATTACAAAAAAGTCGGAGTAATAGTTAATTTATAATATTTCACTTTTCATTTTTTATGGGAAAAGTTTATATTAAATTTTTTAGTTTTTCTGTATGGTGCTCACAATTTTTAAAACTTACTTTTAGCACAATTTTCTTTTGGACAGGTTTTCTTTTGTCTTGGAGAAAATTCTATTCGACGCGATAACACAGAGGAATGTTCTCGATATTTCCCTGTCTGAAAATTACATTTGCTGTTTTAATAATCGAATAATAACACAATTTTAGTTCTACTGAAAACTTTTATTAGAATGGATTTACTAAGTAGGTTATACCATCATGGAAATTTGTATCTTAAAAAAATTGTTTTTATTCGGTCACAAATTTCGACAAACATTCATTTCAAAAGTATTTCTTGGTTTTTACACCGAATTTTGAAAGCTCGAGTAATTTTTAGTTCCATAATGAAACTTTTCGGAACTAGACAAGAATCGTCTAAATCCACTACCTCTTTGGTAATCCAGACTCTGTCTCTTATTTGTTCCTCCGAAAAAGGACATCGTACTCTATACTCGAGTTCACAAAAATCTCTAATTTTCATGATGGCCGTACCGTACCGTTCTTCCATTCTGAACGCTAAATCTATGTCAGAAAAAGATATCATTTTATGCAGGAAGACTGACTCAAGGCCTGCATGTATGGGCCGGTTTTTATCGGCAATTCTAGTCCCTTTAGCGAAATGTAATTTTGCCTTGACGCTCTTAACCCTTGGACAAGGCCATCTGCAAATGTCATCTGACGTGCTATTTGGTCTGAAACAATAATCGCACCATTGAGCGGCTAGATTTACTTTTTTAACATCTCTTCCTGTGATACCACTGTCAGAATCTGAGGTGGATAGGAGATGTTCCTCACTGGTAGTAACTGCTACGCCTTCTGATTCAGAATCGCACAAAGATTCCATTATCTTAATAAAAATCATTTTTATTGTCTCTGCTACAAAAGAACTTATTTTGAGTTTATGAGAGGTTTAATAATAATTTTTATTAATTTCGCGAAAAAATGAAAAAAAATAAAAAAAATTTTAAATACTATATTAATTTTGTCGTGATAAAAATCTGATAATTTATGCGAGAATTCTAGCTTAGGCGCGACCTCTCGAAATAGTACAGTACTTTTGTGCGGTGACCCCAATTATCTATTTTTCAAAAGTAATATTTCAAAAATTATGGTTCGGTCCATAATTAGTTTTTAATTTTGAAAAATATATTGTTCAGAAATAAATTGGCCGACCGGTGTTCGGGACAAAAATAATTGAAATTATACTTTTTAAATTAGAGATTTCTCCTAACAGCCAATTTTGGCTAGAAAAGATTTTGATCGGCCTTTAGCTAATTACCGTATGTTACGACTTTTCGCGCTTATTTTATTTTTACATTATTTGATTATGATGAAATTATCTCATTTTATTATTTTTTAGAAATTAAGGCTTGTTTTATATAAAAAATGAGTCATAAATTATTGTTGCAGAGGGCTGGTGTAGCCGAATTGATCAACTTTATAAGAAGTTCTCTCCTTTTGGAAGACATTCCCGCACGGGAGACAGAGCAAATTTTAGAAAATTTAAAAGTGCAATCCCTGATTCATTCTCTGGTATTGGTGGTTACCAGTTGTACCGTGAATCAAATGTTAACAATATTAGAAACTGTCCAAATTATTTACGACAGATACCGGGTACTCTATCCAGTGGGGGATTTGGGAATGAGAGCTCTGAAATTTTCAGGAAATGGTTTTTATTATTTTGAAAAAATGTAAAGGGAAATTTTATTTTTTAGTCAGTTTTATTTTAAAAAAAAATTACTTATTCTAAAATTATTTTTAGTTATAAAAAACAACGTAATATAGATTTATTTGATCAGCAAATTATTGTCGAATGTCATTTTCTTGGTCGTACCGAAAAGGTCGGCAATTTAGTTTTCAGTTTTCCACAATCTTACGAACTCAAGTACTATGCTTTAGTAGATGGGATCGGAAAATTGTATCCTGTTGGGACATCTTATCCGTCTCAATCTCATTACGAATTGGTTTTGCTATCCCCTTAATTATTTTCAAAATATAAAATACTGTATCTTTAAAGAAATTTAGCGTTTTTAATTTAGAATCATTTATCGTAAAAAAAATAAAAAATTAGAAAACAAATAATATTTTCGTCTTATTTTCCTTTTAATTTAATTCCTAACGTCTTTTTATCGGGAATCTTTTCTTTTCATTTTTTGAGAATAAAATATTTCCGATAGTTTTTATTTAGAATTGGATTTACAAATGGATCCTATTTTATACACGGTAGTCCTGCCTTCTCGTGATTACGAGCGTACGGAATATTTTGCTGAACATTTATGCCATTTCTCAACCAAATTGCCGTTTTTGACTGTCTGTCAAATAAAGCCTTTCAATGCCGATATGTCATATGTTTTGACTGAAGCTCGCGATTTCACGTTCATAAAGTTCCCTGCGATGAATGACGATATGGGTTTAGTCTACAATGTACCGACTAATTTTTCAATTTGGTTTTAGAACCATTTTAACTCCTGCTAATTTTGTAACTTTTGCTTCCATTATTAGTCAATTTGAAAAACCACAAAAATATAATAATCTAAACACAATAATTGTCTTTATTTTTATTTCAATTTATTTATTTATTGTCCAAGATGCAGGTTGATGTCTAAAAATGTTGCGGTATATTTCAAAAAATGTAGTAATTTTGTTTACAAAAATCCATTAATTTAAACGTTTGGTTTAGTCATAGAACCTTGGTTCTGAGGTGTAGTGAAAAATGTCGAAGACTTAGGGTCATTTATCTCGACGTACTCCTCGTTTTTATTTTCGAAAAAGGGCGAGTTTGTTATCACTGGATTCACAATCGATGGGTAATTTAATTTAATTTCCCTAATAGAGGGTGGTCTAATCATAGGTTTAGCAAGCGAATTATTTTTGCGACTATTTATTCGATCCATTCTGGATCGGTACCGATCGATAGCGTCACTATCTTCGGCCCAGATTTTTGGCATACAAACAAAAATTTCAGCCGGATCATTTGTATATAATCTATCACGATTTGCGTTATACCAATTGTGATTCAAATTTTCGCCATTTATGTCAAAAACTTTTGGACGGCCTAAAGCCAAAAATTTGTCCAGAGTAACTTTTCTAAACTCATTTTTGTTATACAGTTCCAGAAAGGTTGATCTAAATTTTGATGGATTTGTTCTATTGCAAATCATCGCTCCCTCGTCTTCTAACTCTACTGAGTTAACATTTTGGACTTGTGCAATCAAAAATGAAATTTCGCCATCGAAACTCATTGCGTTTATTACCGGAAATCGGATTCTTAGACCATTGTCGTCGTTGAGGTTGAGATTCATTCTAAATATAAAGATTAATTATTAATTTTCGATTTTCTAAAAAGTTCGTTATTAAAAAATAAGTTAAACGGTTTTATATTTTTATCGCAAAAAAGATATTTTTTAGAAAACAAATAGGTTTTATATAAAAATTATAATTTCTTACTCTGATATTTTTGATTAAATGTATAAATATTTTTGTTACATTTTCTTTTTATACATTTCTCCTGGTGGTAAAAAACATTTCGCCACCGTATTTTGTTTTTGAAAACGAAAGATTGTGGTTATTAAAACAAATTTGTTTTGTCTCTCAAAAAATGAATATACAGTTTTTGATTTATTTCTATTATTTTCAATCTGGAATGTATTCTCATGCTAAAAGGTTGAAAAGTCTCAAGTTGAAAACTTTTAGTGCTGATTTTATACGTGCTTTTGATACTCGAGAAACTGGGACTTCAATCGAAAAAGCGGCTCAGCAATGCTATTCTGATGCCAAATGTACTATTTATCAGAAGGTATTTTAATTTACCTTTTAAAATTATTTAAGTAAAAAAAATTTAAATTATATTTTTTATCTTATTTTTAAAAAAAATTATTTTTAGTTGATGATTTTGGCTAACCAGGATATGAAGGTTAGAGATCTTATTTTCAATGACGAGGTTTTATTTCTCATCACAAGTTCTTATACTGTACTTTCTGAGACAACTTTATCAAATAATATTCCTTTTGGATTTGGAACTACCGGTAGTTTAGTAGTTCCTAGATCGGATATTAATTTGTTCCGTAAAATTTTTGTCGAAAGTTATACTGAATTTAAATATCAGTTATCTGATCTAAGAACTTTTAAAATTTTGAACCGACGGTATAATTTCAATATTAATGGGAAACCATTATCACAATTTTGGGATTTGCAAATGGATACTTTTTTAATGGATAGGCAAAATATATACGATTATGACCGAAAAGTATTATTGCCTTCTTCATGGATTCGGGACGCTGAAGCTTGCTATCAATATCAGCTTCGAATTAACGCTTATTCGAATCATAATACTGTACCTTATACCGAATTTCCCGAATTCATCATTTATGATTCATAAAATTTCCTGATTTTATCTTAAAAAATAAAAAAAATTATTAGAAACTGAAAAAACATTATGCGATTTATTTTTTTTTTTATAAAATTAATTGTATAATGTGATATCAAAATTTCCATAGTTTTCTTTCGCATAGTTTCTTATGTCAAGGTCAAGATCATTGTTTATTTGCAAAATGTTATAATTTTCATCGTCCCCGTTTATTATATGTAAAATCCAATTCATTTCATAAACAAAAATTTTACCTAATTTTTCACTTTTTAAACCTACTTTTTTACAACATACAATTCCGGTATCCCAATTGATACCGTTGATAAAACCTTCAGCTTCAATTATTTTATACAAAGGTCTATAATTTTCTTTCTGAAAACCCCCTTCGTCGATCAAAATTATATCCCCCTTTTTAATGGGCATATTATTTTTGTCTGTATAATTCATTCCTAATTTGTAAGGGACAAATTTCATTGGGCGAAGTTTAATTGTATCGAATCGTTTTTTCTCTATTGAAGTTTGTACACATTTTCGTCTGATTAGAGTCGCTTTTTTAAGAGCTTCAATATTTACCTCGAAAGGTTGGCCATGTACGTATCGACCATGGAATAGCTCTGTGGGTCTAAAACCCTCAGATCCGATTGTAAAATTATATTTTTTAGTCGCTTCTTCTACCGCGATTTCTTTCGTAATTCCTATTTTGCTTAATTCTAATGTCAAAAATTTTGAGAAAACCGATATTCTACCGTCTAAAGGAGCTAATCTATTTTTTGAACCGGTATGTTTGTCTACCAAACAAATTTTAATACCCCAACCCTTAAGATCCTCGTCATCGATCAGTGCGGCGTGAGATGAGACACTATCCATTCTTATTGTTATAAACGCGTCATCGGGTTCTGTTGCTGATAGCCGATTTTTAACTTGATGCAAAATTGACTTCAATTTCTCACTATTTAAATTTCCATTTATTAAAATAGACATAGAAAATCTAGACAAAAATTCACTCGCAAAAAATATTTTTACTGATTTGTTATCAACTGCATTTTGCCTAGTATTGATTGACGCTACCATGTTATTTGGTACTGTTCTATGAATTTCGTCTCCAAAAATTTTCATCCCTATACGCTTGATTTCAAGCGTTTCATTTTCAAAATTTTTAAATTCGCGCGCGATTGGTCGGTATTTTTTCAAACGAATACACTCTTTGCATCTACTGCATAGGGTGTTTATTTGGTCGTTTACGTTCTTGATAATAAAAAGCCGTTTTACGGCATTTAACAATTTGGCAACGCTGCCATGTCCAAATGTATTATGTACTGCGATGGCAATTTGACATTTATATTTTTCGGGCAAAATTATTTTCATTAATTTTTGGTCTATGAGATTTCTATCATATCTTACCAAGCAACCTTTGAACAGTTTACACTCTTGATTATTGAGTAGTGTACCAACTTTTCGAAGGTTGTTTGGAGCGTCATGACCGTTAAAAAGCGATTGTTTAGCTTTTCTTATAGTTGAACATGTATTTTGCCAAGAGTCTATAAGATCCCAGTTGTCAATAATATCACTAATTTTAAGATCAGTTTTTATGTCATTATGAAAAATTTTAGCTAACATTTCCATAGATTGAAAATGATTTTTAAATTTTCCCAGATCGGGATTAGAAATAAGACTGTTTAACCAACCGTTTGCACAATATGGGTAAACAAAATCTTTTGGAAGGTTTCTCGGGTAAACATCTAGTTGTAATTCTAGGAATTTTTCAAATTTCATCGTAGGAATCATTTCTGGGTCGAATTTTATAGTATTAATATGTTCAACAAGGTTTTGTTGCTTTTTGAAAAATAATTCCCCAGAACTATCGACCAGATCACAAACTCTACAACCATTACATATTGTTGAGTTTTCTTTTGTGCGCGACAGATAATCCGCAAAATGAATTGCTGGACTTTTTGCAGAAATGTACACAATTTCATAATTAAAATATGCTAGTTTTGCAAAACTTTCATTAATTTTACGATCCATAGTTGGAACTCCAGCAGCCCTTAATTTTTTATATAATTTGTATACTGATTGTGAATCAGTATACATGATTATATTCTTATTACAACGTTCTAGTTCAGATGCTGCTGCTAACATTGATGCTAATAAACCGGTGAGTTCTACCTCACAAGAGGAAGGCCTCATCTTATTATCACAATCCGATCTCCTCCTTGAAAAAATTTTAATAAATCGTCGTTCTTTACCTTCCCATTGAAAAAAGAATGCAGCATTCGCAAAATAGCTGGTATCTGTGACCCCATGAATATCTTTATTTGGGTCTACCGGATAAAGAGTGATTAACTCTTTGACTTTATTTTTGACTTTATTCAATTCAGAAATTAGAACCGGGGTCCATTTCACACCCTGACTGTTGACCCCAGTGGCTTCTTGCCTTAAAAGATGCAATAATTTAGATGCGTATGGTAAATGGTCGGAAATGTACGAAGCACAACCCAAAAACCTTTTAAGCATCTTTTTTGTTGTAATAATAAATTCATTCATTCCGTCTAAATTTTTAACCACGTGTACACTTGGTTGTATTGAGCCATTTTTCAAAGTTTTTCCTAATAGTTTTATGCTAGTCCCTAATAATTTCATTTTAGAACCTTTCACTCGGAAATTAAAAAATGTTAAAGTTGACATGATACCGTCTAACACATATAAAAATTCTTCTTTGTTTTTGCCCCAAAATATGATATCATCTAAATATCTGCGTAGGTTATCTTTGAATTTATATAGAATTCTTAACATGAATTCCCTGACAGATTGTGGGCTGACAGCCCACCCCATGGGACATCTTTTATAACAAAAGATTCCCATGTCAGGGTGTTCTACGCAAAAATAAGGCCATAATGACCTTTCCAGTTGAAAACAATAAAACATGGACTGGATATCTAAAGTCCCTATAAGACCTCTTTTGGTATGAAAAGCGGCATCGTTAATTATACAATTAACCCCATCCGCTTGTGTCGCTTTGTAGTGTGACATTTCATTTACAGATTTGGAACAATCCAAAACGATTCTACAACTGTGGGCGTTTAAAACCATTTCCCCTATGTCGTTTTTCTTTCCTACGGCAAAAATACTTATGATATTTTTTACTGTCATGTCAGAAGGAACCTTAATTAAAACGTCATTCGCGATTTCTTCATTTAATTTAGAAATCAAAGCGCTCCTTACGTCCTCTGTCATAGAGCTAAAATAATTGGGAACTCTTGTCGTAGACATTTTCCCATCTATTTTACCTCTAACAATGTATCTATCATCTCTGATAGTACCTACATCCCCTGCAAAAGTTTTTTTATATTTATTTAAAATGGTCCAGATTTCCTCTTTAATGTTTTTATCCTCATCGAAACCCAGTTCCCTGTAAATATCATTTACCTCGACTTCATGTAAAGAATTTGTATCTTTAAATTTTTGCGCTAGGATGTCCATTTCCATCCAGAACTTCTTTTCTGAATCAGGGTTCTCTTTCATCGCTTTTTCTGTATTAATTATCTCATTTTCGACGATTGAAGAATCATTTTTAATTAGGGATCTTTTTACCATTAATGTTTTATTTCCTATTTTATACGGAATCGTATATTCGTCTTCATGCTCGATTTGATTATTAAGAGAATTGTACATCTCTTTCAAAATTATTTCATTTACAGGCTTTACCAGCGTTTTTCCAAACGCTAAAATGACTTCTCCGTCTTTCCATGACATTTTGAAGTCATTTTCTTTCCACTCCGAAGAGCCAAAAAGGACTGTGTTCCATGGTCCCGAATTTGTTACTACGCAACCCCTGAATTTAATTTTGAAATTATCACTTTTTAGAGTGAAATTTGCTCGATAATCCAAAAGTTTTATAGGGATATTTGTTGCGCCTACTGCAAATGTTTTTTGTTCATACGTTTCTACCCCAGGGATCATTTTTAAAAATTTTTCATGGATTAGGGATGAACTTGCCCCTGAATCCAAAATCATTTTAATTGATTTTTTCTTTCCCTGCAAAATACAATCAAGTCTTAACCCTTGTCTTACCACCTCTTCGTTTGTTGAATACTTATTTGTTAAAATTTTAACCGAACCATTCTCAATTGGACATAATTTTTCGGTATAAATTTCATTTTTAGAAAAAATTTTTGTAAAACTATTGTTAAATAGATAATTTCCGAAGTCCGATAATAGGTTGTCAACCCCTATGATTAAGCTTGACTTCAAATTTTTAAGAACGTAAATATTATTAATTTCGAAATTAATTTTATCTAAAGGTAACCAAAATGATATCTTTATGTTTTCACAGTCAAATATTTTACCAAAAATTGATATCGTTTTTGATATGCATTTTTCTACTTTGTAATCAAAATTAGACTTTATAAATGAAAAAATTTGGTAATTACAGAACGACAATATTGAACCAGTGTCTGCTATGCATGAAATTTTGTTGCAATTAATGACAGATTTGAACACAAATTTTTTGTTTTTAATGTTATTTATTTCACAAAAAATCTTCCAGGTGGGTTTGAGTGGTACAAAAACTATACTGTTTTGAAAATTATTTGCAGTTAATAATTTTGGTGATTTGTTGATTTCTAAATTTCTTTCCATCTTGGTGACATTGTTTCTCCAGATGCGAATTATACCAATTTCAATCTTAACAGTATTGTTAATTTTTAGTACAAAATATTTTGCGAAAACTAAATACCGTATAACTTTTTTATAAGCAAAGAAAATAATTTGATAATTTTTAATTTTATTATACTTACTGAATGTGAAATTTGTCCCAAATTGGTTTAACATTTCCTTTCCAGTATCTTCTTGGTTTGTTGTATTCAATATTTCGAAACTTTCGTTATTCGCTTGGGTTTTGTCGAATTCGTCCACTTCTTCATCTGCTTCTCTTCCGTCTTCTTCATCTAAATAATTAAATACAGTCGTTGTTATTTCTTCAACTTGTTCCTCTGTGAAAGCGTTAAACGATTTGTTACTAGTAACTCCTCGTACTGGAACTTTTCCAGGTTGCTTTTTTAAAAAATTCATTTGTGATCTAAAACCGTTTCTAGCAATTTTTCTTTTATTACTAAATTTTGACTTATTAAAACGATTTTGACCATCATTTCTATTGTTATTGTTTGAACGGAAATTAGGTTTCCGTCCTCCAGATTTACTAATAAAACCTTTACCAGATTTTACAAAAGGCCCTGATGTAAATTTGCCTTTGAAATTTTCATTTTTTGAAAATCTACCGTTGAAACGATTAAGTTCTACATATTCAGCGGTACCATCTTCTCCCTCGATTAAAAAGTATAAATCTTCATTTTGACCCCCATTTAAATTATTTAATTCTACAGAATTCAATCTAGTTTTTTCACGGTCTTGTTTTTCTGAAAAACAAGAGTTTAACAATTTAAAATATTGGTCCCCAGATTCATTGGGGTGGGTCTGGTATGCACTTTCCCATACCTTCATTAATAATTCGTTTTTTCGGCGATTTTTAGATCCTAAAAGGTTATGAAATTCCCTTTTATTCTCTAAAAAATTCCGAATACTAAATTCTTCGAGGGTTTTATCTAGTTTTTTCGCAATTGTAACGAAAATATCTTCAACTTCTCTATAATTCAGGTGAGAAATTGATAGCAATGATAATGCTAAATTTAAGCCGGGTGAGAAGAGTTCTCTACCCATAAAGCCGTAGCTTTCACCGTCTATTTCCCCCAGATTTATCGGAGATTTGTATAATCCAAAAAAATCTGAAATCATATCCCTTGAATTTTGAATCAGACTTGATTCTCTGATTCCTGATTTTGCTAAAAAAGGGATGCATTTTAAAAACGAAAAAAGTCTCATAATGGGTGGCTCGAGCGCTTTACATCCGGTCATTGAAAAAAATAACTTTTTAAGTTCGTTCCAATTTGAGAGTTTTCCCTGATTGAACTGCTGTCCAATTGTATCGGGCAGTTGGGCCATTAAAATCACCGTAGTGTGGTTTAAAATTGTTCTAATTTCTTTTATATTTTCATAATCAAAAAATGCTTCTAATGAGTTTTTTCCTATATATTTTCCACCGCTAAAAAATTTGATAAATTGGTCCGTAAATTTACTTAAATTAGGTTTAGTTTTATTTACACTATTTTCAGCTATTGCAAACCACATTCTATCGCTAATATAATTAGCATGTTCTTGTTGAATAGTCAAAAATTCTGCGTTAGTTGATGGATCCTTATTTATTGCTGTAAGATCACAAATTTCTGTTAACATATATCGAAAATCATCTCTGAATTCTCCGAATTCTTCCATATTCGATGGAATCCCTTTTGATTTGTCGTCTGTACATGTAGAACAGAAACTTGGGGGTCTCCATAAAAAAGGTAGAGTTTTGAAATCATAAACAGATTGTATTTTATGATCTCTGAGGCGTTTGGTAATATTGTCCTCAAAATTATGTAGAATATTATTAACAGAATGGACATCACCTTTAGCGATAAGATTCAAATCTATTTTAAAAACACTATTTTTTGAAAATGTTTTATTTATTAGAGCTTGGTCATGAGCACCAGGAACAGAGCCTGGTCTCACTTTACCAACTGACATCTCATAGGACATGGCCTTGAGGTTTTGTGGGTATTTTCCTGGAACTTATTATACTATTAAATGTATTTAAATGACTAATTTAGGCGTGTTTTTCGATTTCCTTCACACGTTAACCAGGTAAAATAGACTTAAGATATAGTCCGCAGGATTGCAATCAAATACTCACAATACAGGTTTATGCTAAATAATGGTATTTATTTAAATACGTTCGCTACAAGCAGAAATTATTGACAGGGGTTAAACAGAGCAGAGGATAAGTTTGTATCGGAATTTCAGCAAGGAATCTCCGGTACACTTTCCAACGCGATCGAGCCCACTGTACCAATCCACTGACAAGAGAGAGCACAAGACGCACACACTAGAAACTCGTGTGGGCGAACCAAAAACCGCAAAACCTAAAGTGAAAATTAGAAACCTTTTCCTTTACTAGAAAAAACACCCTACCGTAGTCGGGGAAATAGACCCGAGTAACCTGGGTGTGTTTTAGTCGTTTCTTTTATACGAACGTTCTACTTTCTAGGGGTCGCGCTTGGGAGGCGTAAATGGCACAAAACCCTTTTTATTAAACAACACAATATAGAATTGTATTTTACTTAAAGTACAATATAAATTCACGTCCCCCCTAGTGGTTTTATGATTAAAGTAAAAATTTTAATTTTTTAGTTTGATCAATATAGGTTGTTTTATAAAAAAAATCATATATTTTACCTATTCCTCTGTCCGTCTGGATTTATTTCTGTGTATTTGAGCTTTGGCAAAATTATCCTCATTCTTTTTTGCCTCGAACTGGAATTTTGCCCTTCTTCGAAATGTGTTTCGATCTATAGAGCTGTTTCTATTTTGGTCTCCGTGGGCCCAAACCATACCTCTTTTGAACAAGGAAATGAAATTTAGCCAGTCTGGTCTTATTGCCTGAACCAGTTTACCGGTTCTGTCTACTTCAACTGCCATCATTTGGCCCTTTTCGTCCAAAAGGACCAACGGATCCTTATGATCTTGGAACAGTTTGGCCAATTGGTACATTCTGCTACCTTTCGAAGAACTATCTAGTTCTTTTAATATTTCAGCCGGGCTTGCCCCCATCAAATTTTTAATACTCGCAATGCGTCCAAAAATAAAATTTTTGAGGGCAATGTGTGCATCTACGGCTTGTATGGCCGCCATTTTAATTTGTTCAATATCTGAACATTCGACAATGGCTGCTTTTTCAAATTGCAGTTCATTATCTTTTGCAACCTTTTCCATAACCTTGACAAAATGTCCGAAAACTGATTCCTTTGAAATCGGGTTATGGACTTGGTTTCTATCTTGTAGGGGGCCGTCTAGACGTAATTGCAGCAATATTTCTGCGCAAGAGCCATCGTCTTGTTGTTTTATCTATTTATAATAAAATTATTTTAAATTTAATCGAAATGTAATTAAAAAAAAATTAATTGTTGCCTTTTTTTATTAATTAATCATGAAAATTTTAAACTCACACTGAAACATAACCAGATCGGCTTCATACTTGGGCAACAATTTTCATGTATTTTTCGGCCTTTTTCACACACTTGCATGTAAAAAGCCAACATTTCTGGGTGGATCGCGAGAATCTTAATGTTATTCTCGTACAGAAATTTGTTGAACTTTTTGACCTCTTCCAGAAGGTCCCGATATTCGTCAACGCTTTCTCGTACCTCAATGTCTCGTGCCGAGAAGTGATAGATATGCTGAATAATAAACTTTAATATTTAGTTTAAGACTTCAATCATTATCTTATTCCTAACTTAATTTATTTTACAATCTATTTTACGCGTATTTTAATTTATTAAATTTCGATAATTATGTTATAAGAAATGCCTAGTCATACTATTAATTTTATTAAAGGTTTTCTATTGGATGGAAAAAAGTTCGTTCTGTGGGAAAATTGATAAAAATTGCTGACTCTTATTATTACAGGCCTACTTATTGGTTGATGGAAAATTACGGGTTCCTGATTCGCTGGCGCGAAAAGTTCGTTTTATTGTCCGTTTAGAGTTATTTCAGACTTTTGATTTATTCAAAAATTGCAACTCAAGCTTAAAAGAACATTTTAATATCTTATAGGCAAAGCTGATGTCGTCTCGTGGACAAACTGTAAGTTTTTATTTATATTTTGGGCCTATTTATTTTTACCTGCCAATTTTCCAAATGGGTTGTAATCGAACTGTATTTGTTTATACAGAGGTCTCGCGCTCGGTTTTTTGCTTCTTGTTCTTTTTGAGCAAGAATTGCCATTTTTCCCTGGAAGGTGTTGGTATCTATCGGTGCTCTAGATACCGGTTCGATGGCCGATGTTTTAAAAAGCTGGGATAAATCCAGCGATTTTTTCATTACTTGGGATGGGACATTGTGGTTCAAATGATTTTCAGCTTGATCATTTTGAGCCACTGAATTTATGCTAGAGCGGCGCTGCTGAAATTTTGGCATAATTAATCCTAATTTCGTCGTAGTATTTTCACGAGCTGATGTTGCCATTTCTTTACGGATTTCCTCCTTTTTGGAAATTTCATTTTGCTCTTTTTCATCCGCTAAGAGCTGTTCCTCAGCCTCATTTTCGAGGTCAAAATCATCGGCTGATTTTTTGAAATCGATTTTGAAATTTGCCGATTCCATACTGTCATCATTAGAATCAATGGTATTATTCAAAACACTGATAAGACCTTGGCCTAATTGTGCCATTCTAAATTTATAAAAAATCAACACAAAAAACATTTGTCTAACAAAATGATTTTAGCAAATTTTAATTATGGATCTTTTGTTACAGAATTTTTTCGGCGTAATTCATTATCCGTTTTAATTTTTTCATATTCTGCTCTAGCCTCTATTTCGATAGTTTCGAAACTATCATTGAGCTTGTTCATTTCAGCTTCAATTATTGCTAAATTGGCTTCACGTTCTAATTTGGATTTTGTAAAAATTAATTTGAAGTTAAAAAAAAAATTGATTTTCATAAATGATTTGCACAAATTTTGTAAACCCTTTCTTGGATTTCTTGGTTTGTTATTAGCAAATTATGCTCCAAAAGCTGTCTTTTTCGGTACATATTAATTACTACCGAGCGCATTTTGATCCAATCGCTCTGAATCTCGTAATTTTCGACATTCAATTTTTCTAAGTCTTCTGGCTCGAAAATTTTAGAAACAATTTTTCTAGCTGATTTATAAATAAATTGAATGTCTTCACTTTCGGGCTTCATAAGATACAACATGAGACCCCATTTATTTACGATAGCATCGACTGTTTTAGCCCCTTCGCCTAAATCTATTTTCCAAAATGTGTCTCGGCGGAGGTGATTAAAGTTCATTCTAAACTTTTATTAAACTTTTTAATTTTCAGGTCTATTTTTACGGTTCTGAAAATGAACTTGATGACCAGGAAAATTTTAATGACCTGGTTAGAAATTTATCCGACAATGATTATGCCGTTTTGGGTTTAATCCCGTATAAAGAATCTGAACTTGGGCAGTATGCTAGATTTCCCGAGTATAGACGATTTCTCTCCATCCCTGTTAGAGTTCTTGGTCGTTTTCTCCATTCTTCTGGACTAGAAATAATATTTGCTAGACGTTCTATACAGGTATATATAAAAACCGTTAAAAATTAATTAACATTCTCAAATTAGTGAATTTACTTTCCAAAAAAATTTTAATTTTTAGTTGGAAATTATTGATGGAAAGTTTGAAGTCGAAAAATTGCTTGTTGCGGTACAGAAAGTTTGTCTACTCCCTAAAGTGGAACGTAAAGTTGTGAAGACGGAAATGTCCGATTTAATTTACTTGATTGAAAATTATGTTTACAATGAATACGATGGAATAGTTTCTTACCTTCATTCTATTCGGCTTCACGATCTTGGGCTTGTTCATGAACGGGCAAATTGTGAGCATCAAATGTCCATGCAATTTTGTTCTTCTTGCGCATTCTGTGCTTTCAGGAAAGTCTTAAATTTTTAACATAATTAATCATAAATATCAATTTTCTGAATCCAAAAAACTTAATATTAATATCTTTTTATTTTAGTACAAATTTCCGAAATAAATATTTTGAAACTAGAAAGAATTTTATTTCGCTTTGTTTTTTTCTTTCTTATTTTTGTCGATGGCTTTTTGTAATTCAACTAAATCCATTTGAATACCCTCGATAAGGGTATCTTTGTCAAGGTTTTTGAGATGTTCGACGAAATCGTCTGCGTTAGCGAAATTTTCTCCTGACAAATGTTTCGGCATTTTCTAAACATTTTTTAAATTAAAATTTAAACTCGAAATCATTTGAAAATATAAAATTTGAGTTTTGTACAAATGAAATTTTAAATTTATTTTTAGATCCTCCTATGTCGATTGTCACGGAAGAAGTCCTTTTGTGACTGCTAAAATATTGCTTTTTAAGCTTCTGTTTATCAAAAAATCGGCTACGCAAAATGGTGTTAATTATCGTGGACTGAAAATTAATGCAGCTTCCGACATGCCTATAGTGTATACTGGATTAGGTATGAAAAAAATCTATTTATTTTTTTTTGAAATCTTAATGTAATGCAGAAATTACAGGGTTAATCATAGTAAAAAAAATTTTCCAATAATTATGATGCCTCAATGCAAATTTTCATTGATGTTTTCTGGAAATTCTCCGCAAGTGCCTTTGTCCAGTGCCTCGTAGTATACATCTATTTCTGATTTTGTGAATTGAGCGATATATCCCCTTTGAAATTTATTGAACATTTTCCCTGATATTTTAGACACTTTTTTATCAGATAAAAATTTTTCATCAAAAATTATTCCCGGCATTCTAAAATTAACGGATTTACTTTTACAAAATTAATTTTTTAATTCCTTATGGAAAAATAAATGTACTTTTTAGGATGTCAAGGTCACGGGAAACCGAAATCTACCCAAGAGTTTCTACAAGTTTTATTTGATAAAATTTGGGCTACTGATGCTACGACAAAGTAATATGCCTCAGCGGTCGAAGATGCTGGCGAAAATTTCAGGATTTTCATTTAGGTTAGTTTTTAAATGAAAAAATTATTTCCTAAGTCCGACAGATTTATAATTCCAAAAATAGGTCATTATTTTCAGGTTTATCAAAATCCTTAATTTTCCAGTTTATTAAATTATTTTTACAAGGCTATTGGTCTCACGAATTTTTTCAAATTTGTTTGAAAGCCTAGGTTTTCGATATCGTTTATCAAAAAATTTAATAATGTTCTTCATTTTGTAAGAAATACATGATATCATCAAAATGATATTTGATTTTAGACTTTTTAAATATATATAAAGAAATTTCATTATTTTCGAAACTTGGGTTATAAATAGTTTACTTTTAAGTGTAATTTTTATATCATGCTTTTAAAGTAATGAATTCGACAGAAATTTTCCCGTTAGGAAGGATTTGTCCGTTGTTCTTTAAATATTCATTGATATATTCACAAATTTTTTACTATATAAATGTTCAATGTTCAGATTGGTATTATTGCATGACCTGTAAAAAATGTTGAACTTGATTTATAGAAAATTTTTGAATTGTAATGGCATAATACTTTTAATTTTAATTTATTGATAATTATCGATGGGCCAAAAATTTCTCGATATTTTGACCATTTTGGTATTTTGTTTTCATTGAAAAAATAGTTTTCTACAAATTGTTAACAAGTTGTTGACCTCTATGTTTTTATACTCTGGGTGATTTAGTCATTTGAGATCTTTCAAAATTAAAAGTAACAGTTTGGGAGCTTATTGATTTCAGCTGTGATTTTCTGACAGTAATTGTCCATTTTTTCACCACATAAGTTGAATTTTTTGAAGTCTAAAAAAATTATTTTTATTGTTTCGAAATTATCATAAATTTTATTAGCGTCTTTATGGCAGTAGACTCGATCTGATTACGATTCCGAAAATTTTGTCGGGGATTTTAATTTTGCAAATAATGGCGATATGGCACGACAATTTAGTCAATTTTTCGTCTGCTATGGAGACCCGTTAATTCAACGTGCATGCGGTGATGCATTTATTCAAATGTACTATACCTCCTATCAATTTGGAGCTGCAGCTTTTGGCAAACGACCACATTATGGCGAGGGATTGTATGACATTGTTCGTCGTCATACTCGGGAGATGTACAAGTTTATTCCAGGGATGGTTTGATGAAATCCAAAGATTCCCTAAAGGTAAATTTAAATATTTCGATTTTTAATTTTGATCTTTTTCTCAATTTTCATTGATTGATTGCAAAAAGTCGAGTAATAGTTATTTTATAATATTCAATTACATTTTTTATGGGAAAGTTTATATTTAATTTTTTAGTTTTCTGTATGGTGCTCACAATTTTTAAAACTTACTTTTAGCACAATTTTTCTTTGGACAGGTTTTCTTTTGTCTTGGAGAAAATTCTATTCGACGCGATAACACAGAGGACTGTTCCCGATATTACCCTGTCTGAAAATTACATTTCTGTTTTAATAATCGAATAATAACACAATTTTAGTTCTACTGAAAACTTTTATTAGAATGGATTTTCTAAGTAGGTTAATAC
>SCLH01000291.1:78812-92668 GCA_004367855.1 Oikopleura vanhoeffeni | reverse complement strand
ATTCTCGCGCAAAATTTAAGGCCGATTAGAGGGGGTAGTGCCGCACTTATTTCAAATTGGAAAAAGTGCGTATTTTTTACATTTTTTTAACAATTTTGATAACTTTTTTAACTTTTCTGACCCAAATCCGCCCCGCAAGCATTTTCAGTGTCCCTATCGTGTTCTTGTGTTAATCATTATCATATTTGTCATATCAAAGGCAAACAATGTATGAGGCAAAATAAGTATTTATTACCAAAAAAGTTTCCGGCCAATTTTTTTTATTATTATTTCATATTTTTTCCGACTTCATTTCTAGCTCTCAACGTGAAAAAGCTTCAGTATGAAATTCATACTATGAATTCATTAATAATTTTAAATAAAAATTAGGGTTAATGATTGAACGCGAACTCACGACCTGTAGGTTATAAGTCTAAGGTCTTAGTACTTAATCTATTGCAGCAAGTTGTTACAACCAATGCCAACGTAAGTTATATCAGTAGTTTTTCAAAAAGTTAGAATGAGGTTGGCAATTCAAACAGGGACATTAATAATACCCTTGAGACATTCATGCCGTTTGAAAAACTTTGTAACATTTCGCCGGGGAATCACCCCAGTACATTCTGCCAAAATGAGACCAAAAAAAAGCGATGATTACGGGTCAAATGACGAAAAAGATGATAATGTGAGAAATGACGAAGTTGTCATTGTGATTTAACCCAAAAAAAAGTCATAATGTTTAAATGATCTAAAGTCATTGTGCAAGAAATATCAGCTTGTCATTTTGCAAGAAATGTCGCCTAGGCCTTCTTATTTTGTAAAATTTTGCAATTTCAGATTATAAACCATCATCGGAAATAAAACGAAGCATAGAATTCCGTTCTCAAATGGCCAAAATTTGAACTTTGATTTCACCCAATCAAAGAGACGCATACAATTTTTATATAATATTACCAATAAATTCACGGCTGAAAAATACTACCCCCTTTCTCAGAATTCCCCCTCATTGCGATATCGAGGAGATGTTTTGATCGGGTCTACTCTAATTATGCTCCACTTCAGCCGATAAAGTTTTTAGTATTACAGGAAGTGATCGCAATTATCACCAAATTTTTTTTGGTCAAATTTCGACCTAGATAAGTATCAAACTTTTCCATTTTGTGTGTATTTTGAGTTTTTTCCAAATGTTGACTTTCATATTATAAATTCTAGACTATAATTTTTCATTATTCTAATGACAACAACTGATAACGCACGGTGTTCAACTTAGACAAGAGCTCCGCAAGGCTTTTTACAAGATAAGATCTTAGATAACGACCAGGTCTACAAATCGGGACTTTTAGAAATATTGCTCAAGCTTAAGATTTTCCAAAACTGGNAAAAAAATGGCTCCACAGAAGTTTTATTGTGTTTTGAGCTTCCTTTTGCAAAAATTTGAGTGAATTTTGAAATATAACCTCGGAGGAGATAGAATTTCTGATGGAAAATGTCAAAAAACGACGGTCTGTCGCATATTCTAGAAAAAATAAAGCACTTATCGACAAAAACGCTTCCACAGAAGTTTTGTATACTAATGGTTATGTTAACATTTAGGTTTATTTCAAAATATAACCTCAGAGGAGTTAGAATTTTTGGTTTTGGCTTAGGTCTCCCTGTTTCGCTAATGTGTCTGGGAGTGTATTCATGCAAAAAGTTTTGACACATGCAAGATGAAGGCTAGTTCTACAAACTGGCTAATCTGAATTATATCCTTGAAGCTCTGTTTGGCTAATATTTTATCGAGAATATGTCAAATTAGNGGCAGGGATACCCTTAAGTCTTCATAACCCTTAAGGGGGTACTCAACGGTTTCTTGTATTTTGAATCTGGGTTCAGAATGAAATAAAACAAGTTATCGAAATTTTGAAAAGACTGATTTGAAGATCTGACACTCTGCTATTAACCAAAGCTGAAAATTTATTTTTATGAGCACCACAGCACCAAATGGGAGCAGAGTTCCAGAACACTGATTTTATCTTAAATGTCTATTTCTCCATAACGGCTGAACAAAAATTTATGACTTTTTCTTAGGATAACAGTCTGTACTCCATCTATGACAACCTGATTTTTTTTGTAAAATTTCGATCGGACATATTTTATAATCAGAAAAAACCGTGATTTTTTGAGATTTTCAAATTTGGAGCTTGATTTTCTCAAAACGGCCCAACACAATTTTTTTTTAATTTATTATGAGTTGGAGAAATATGTCTTCATACTTTTTGTTTTTTGGATCTATGCATGGAATTCTATAAATTGCGATTTGGTGCAACCAGAAGTTAATTTTCAAGATTTCTAGAAAAAATAAGTTGATCAGATTTAGTTTAAAATGAAAGCTGATGATTTACTGAGCAAAAAATTTGCTCACATGATACCGAAATTTTGGTCCGATATATTCTAGAATCATGAAAACGCCAAAATTAAACTAAAACTTCTAGAAATCGGCCCAAGACAATTTTTTTTAATTTGAGCATAAGTTGGAGTAATATGTCTTCTTACTTTCTCATGAATTTTTTTTAGGTTCTATGCTCGGAATAATAGAATATTGCATTTAAGTTCAACCGAAAGTCGATTTTCGGAGTTTCAAGACCAAAATTTTCATTTTATTTTACCGAAAGAACCCTCAAATTATAGCTAGTGCAAAACTTAACTCAAAGCTGGTAATCACTTTTACTTATTCATAGAATTTTTCATTAAAATCGAGGTTTATGCATTTTTTCCCCAAAAAGTACTCGGAAGAAATCTAAAAAAACTCCAAAATTTTGAGAAAAAGGATCATGTCCCTGACCTGAAATAAAAAGCCGTTGAGTACCCCCTTAAACGTCGTTTGAAGCTATCTAAAAAAACTTACCTCTAGGTTATTTTCAGACCACTCGTCAAATAAGGACTATCTGGTCCTAACTTACGTTTGAAGCATCTCACAATTTAATTCAGATTTATTTCCGTTTCAAAAACCGTCAACATGTATGAAATCGAGACGAAAAAAGCTCAAGTAATTCAATTCATCGACTCCTTTAATAAACTTCAAGAGATTGTACCTGAAACAGTAAATACTTCTGAGCCAAAAGTTGAGAAGTTACAGTTTCAATGTCGGTATCATTCATTGATTAAGGATTCTCAAGATTTTCATTTTATAGGAGAGGATTAAAAAAAAACAGTTGGATAAATATCCTAGTTGGACCAAAAACACACCGAAATATCTTATTTGTAATGATGGTATAATCAGGGTGCGCAGGGTTTTAACTGAAAGTTTTAACAAGAAAAATTGGGACTAACATCTACGAATAATTTTTTTTTGACTGGTGAAAATACTGATATGAATTTCAAACCCATATTTTACATTGCTGCATATCCACGGGCATGATTCAAGGTATGCGAATCTGAACGCTTGGTGAATTCTCCATAGAATTGTATAGATGTCAAGCTATTTTGCGCATATCTCCCTTTCACACTATCCGAAATATTTGGGCCCTACTACTAGAAAACAAACTATGTTTATTACACGGGGCCCAAATATTGCGGATAGTGTGAAAAGGAGATATATCTAAAAAAAAGTATGGAGAACAAATTTTCGCCTATATTGTTTTCTAGTAACCCAGGTAGTTTTGTCGCTGCCATTTGAGAATGGAGCAAGATATTCGCCTATTTGTGCATCCAACAGCCAACGGCTAACTCAATGAGCAAATAATGGTGATTGTTTCGCTAGATGTTGGGTCATACTGGAGATTAACCAGTAAAATGTAAAAAGTCGGTTCTGAGAAAACTGCGCATTCTTCGAAGCCATTTTTTTCGCAGTTAAAACAACTGTTCGTTATTTTTTTGGAATTTGATACCCCTAAAAATGTTTTGTAACAAAAATGAAAAACTGTTATTTGACTCCTTCAGAGTTTCATAAAGTCCTCGCTCCCTAACTGATACAAACGCCCTAACTGGTACCCCACTTTTATGGGGTCAGTCAATGTGCTACAGTAAAAAATGTTTTTTTTGACTCTTTGCTTATATTTAGTAGTATTTAATAGTGCTGATTAATTTGTACTACTTATTTTTTTCTTTTTTTTTGAAAGTTTTCCAAACTTGAACTTCGGAATCATAATAATTGGCCCTTTAAATTTGAATTGGCATTTAATTTACAAGCGTCAAAATTTTTTCGTTTTATATTTTGCGATTTAAACATAACAAGATAATTGGAAACTCATTGTCCCATTCAGTAGCCAAAAGATAACTACACATATTCTTTCGCACTATCCTGAATATCCCGGCCCTGTATAGTAAACGAAGTGTGTTTTTTAATAGTAGGGCCGGGATATACCGGATGGTGTGAAAGGGGGATATGTTCGATATATCGATTACGCTCACCGAGTTCAAAAAATGTATTTCCTTTTAAAAAAAATTTTGGACCAGGGGATCGTTACTGATATACACGGTTGAAATACAAGTCAATCTAATTGAGTGATTTTTGGCTGTTGTATGCAAAAATCCCTTTTCAATTATCTTATTCTGTTAACAGATTGCATAAAATTTAAGAACCAAAGGGTAAAAAAGTTTCAGGGCTCAATATTTTAGCCCATTTTCTTCAAATATCCCCTGTTCACACTCATGATAATTTAGGTCGATGACATATATACGTACAAGCTGAGCCTCGGCCTAAATTATCATCAGTGCGAACAAGGAATTATTATACAAATTCAAATGTTAGCATTTTTTAGTATAAAATGAATCTTTTTAACTGATGCTTAAATTTAAACTTATGTATATAGCCGTCGCGCCCTAAGTGATATACTTTTTCGGGTTGGTCAATGTGTCCTTAACTGGTACACTGAAAAAGTTGGTTTTTGAACTTGCTTCTAATTTTCAGACCCCAAAAAGCAGAATTGCCAATGAAGTTGCTCAAAACTTACTATATAAATTATTTGAAAAATTGGCGTCCACAAGAAACGCATTTTTGTAATAACTAAAACAGCACCTTTTGATATAAAATCCTTTAAAAGATCTTCCGAAACCAGAAGAAACGCCCTTTGCTTATGGCCTAATGGACCGTTCTGTAAAGCTCAGTCTTTCAACAGACAAAAACTTTTCCTCAAAATTGAACAATCTATCTCTTGCTTTCATTGGCTCAAAAATTTATGGCCGAATTTCATGGGAAATTCCAAGTCTAGAAAATAAACTTCAATTTTTCATTGAAAATTGCAAAGTTGACATTCAAGATCAAATTATAAATATAATCGATCAAAATTGTTATCTCAAAACCCTGGGCGCAAAATTGGAAGGAGATGGCCATGTTCAGAGCTCACATTCGACGTTTTCCTTCACCAGTTTCACAATTTTTAACTCGAAAAATTTGCGGGGACAAAAAGAAGATGTAATTTGTGATATTAGAATTTGCTTGCACGGAAAATGCGAGTTGAATCAAAACTGTGCAAATATACATCCAGGATTGGAGTATTCAATAAACGGTGTGTAAATGTAGGATAACTAGGGTTAGGCCACTGGAGATGTAAATCAAGAAAAAATTGTGTCGACTGTGATTCGTCGAAAATGTAATTCGTTCAAAATCAAATAATAATGCGATTTTCTGCCCTTTTTGCGATAAATTCTATCAAGAATACTTTATTTCCGAAATGGTATTCTTAAAATGGTTAATTCTACAAAAAACAAGTACAATATTTAATAGTACTGTGATTTCTGATTTTGGCCAAAATATCTTAGGACAGATTGCTAAGGACAATTTGGAAAAATTAACTTTGGACAATTTGGGAAAAATTTGCTAAGGACAATTTGGGAAATTCATACCTGTCCTTATAGACAAAAAACACAGTACCAATACCTACCAAAACTTAAGTAAAACTATGAACTTTTTCTGAAAAAAACAACCTGTGTACTCATCATTTCAAAAACAACCCTGTTCTCATGCAAGTGCCAATCGGCACTTAATAATTTTTAAAAATCTTATTTTGAATCCCTTTACTACATGCCACGACTTATTTTAAAATAATTTGTGTAAGAATAAATTACTACTGTAGCCAATTCATAATATACCAGTAATTACCGGTATACAAGAAATCCCCAGTAGCCTAACCCTCAGAATAAGCACTTTTTGGAGATATATTCATAAGAAGTTCTGGAAAGCGATTTTTTTAATAGTTCAGTAACTGAACTTCAGTTACGAAATTTTTAAATTTTTCTGCTTATAAAATATAATTCGACAAAAACTTAATTCAGTTAAAAAAATGCATGCGTAAGTAGTTATTATCAAACATATTATCGAGAAACCTTTACAATCAAGATTATATCGAAAAGCAAAAAATGGCTTTTAAAAAATTGTATGACACAGAGTATTAAAACGTCAAAAATCGTTCTGTAAGAGTAGGACTTGGATGATGTGAGTATCAATTCATGAATAAAATCTACGTTTCACCCAACCTGTGCTTTCGTGTTTTAAAAAACAAGACCAGAAAAAGTATGGGATTGTCTTATTTTGGCCAGTGGAATAACAGAACAGAAACTGGGAAATTCGCCTAATTTCAGCGACATATTCGGTATCAAAATTTTTTATTTGAAATCGCGCTTTTATTCATAAGACTTTTGCAGAAGTAATTAAATCATTAATTTCAAAAATAATCATTTTCGCGAATGGTGTTTCAAACACACAGATCTTCAGGTAGTTAATGAAACATCGTGTGAAGGCGACGGTAAAGCGGTTGCTGGTTTTATCGGGAGTCTGGGGTATACAAAAGTAACAAATCTCTTCGAAATGACCAGGGAATGTACTACACCACCTTCTCAAACGTCCTGACACTTATGATTTGAAAATTTTTGTCAGGACGTTTGTACATAATTAACGTTTGAGAAACTGTACTATTTTGAGATTTTTGTCAGGACGTTTGTTCATCACGTACTGAAACGTCCTCACACCTATAATTTGAAAATTTGTATCAGGGGATTTTAAGCATATTTTTGCTTGTAAATGTTTCTGATAATTTTTTTTATTGATTTTTATAAAAATAAGGATAACACTTTCATGTGAATCAATTTATAATGTTCTTTCATTTCAAGAAACACAGAAAATTAAACAAAAATGGATATATGTAATTATTTGAGAAAAAATATTGGAAAATATAAAACACCGATAATTCAGATTTAGAAACGACACTTTGCAAAGAATTTCGTGCAACTTTTGGACGCTAAAATTTGTATTTTCCGCCTCGCTCCCAGTAAATAGGCCTGAAAAAGTTCAATCAGCGTAAATAGTGGTAGTAAGGTAATTACAGTTGATACTTGTTATAATTTTTATTTCGCCGATCCAATCTCCGGTTTCCTGGTATTCACCAGTTTCATCGCTAAGGTAGCTTTTTTTTAGGCCTAAAAAAAAAGCTACCTATGTTGGATTTCGGCTGGGAGAACTAAACAAGATAGCGACAAACGGTTTTGTGCATGTGAAACCTTGAGAAAAAATAAACGAGGAAGACTTTTTAGGGCCTCCTAGGTTGATCACGTTATCGGAAATAAGTCATGGTAAATTACCATTGGTAATGCTCGGAATCACCCAAATAACCGGTTTTTGCGTATTACATGAAAAAAGAAAAAAAAACCACCATTAGAAATTCGGTCAAAATTTAGAAAAAACCGCTCGTCGCTATCTAGCCTGGTTCTCTCAGAACCGATACCCCTAAGGTAACTTTTTTTAGGTTACCTTCGGCCGATTAGAGGCTCATTTTTTAACAAATTTGAGAACATAAAATCTCGTTCGAAAAATTTTTTGTTGTCATTTGGGTCGTTTTATTCGTTCAAAACATAAACAAATGATTTAGTGCATTTTTATGACATAATAACTGCAGAAAATGTAGGAGCAGGGATACCCTTAAGGGGGTGGTCGAGGCAATCTGGACTTTTTTAAACTGCGCCTCAAGAATAAACGGAGAACAGTAGTAACTTCACTATACTTTGTATGCAAAGACAAGGTTTTGATAAATCTTTAAGATTAAAAAAAAATTTTCCATGTTTGGATTAGGCTGTCCAACCTTTAGAAAAGTGCCAAAAATTATCTTTAAATTTTTTGTCAGCCTTCGTCCATGACCCAATTTTTCACGAATGACCATTTTATTCTCGTGGGAATCGACGTTCGGGCCCGGAATTTTGATTTTTTCCTAGGTGGCGCTAAATCGCAAAAATGATCATTTTTTTTTTAATTTTTTCACAGCATTTATGATCATTTAGGCGATTTAGCGCCACCTAGGAAAAAAATCNTAAAGTCATCAAATGTGAATAAGAAAATTAAAAACTCTCTCATTATCGCCGATTCTCACAAACAAGTGCATAAGTAACACGAATTAAGGGTTAATTTGACATTTTCAAATTTGAAATATTCAACCGTCACCAATTTGGGTATTAAATCTGCAAAAACAATTGAATGTTTTTATTAAAATTTTTACAAAATCAGCTTCATAAAAATAAAAAAAGAACTATTTTTGATGACAAAGCTCAAAAGAAAGCTGGGGAAACACTGAAGAGAAAGTTGGCTTACGTCAACCCGATATTTTGAAGTTTTAGTGGTCAAATTGACACAAACGTTATTTTTGAACATAATTTTGAGTAAAATACTTAAAAAAAATCGAAAAAACGCAAAATTTTCGAAAAAATTTTTGTTGTCATCTGGGTCGTTTTATTCGTTCAAAACATAAACAATTGATTTGGTGCATTTTTATGACATAATAACTGCAGAAAATGTAGGAGCAGGGATACCTTTATCGGCGAAATTTGAGTACTATTTGTGTACTTGAACCAAAACCTTATTTCGTAATTTGAAGGTCACTTGATCGTTTTTGGACTTTGGTGTAATAGACAAAAAGTCTTAAAAACTTCTAAAGAACCATTTCACTTTTTTTCAAAAGTTGATTTAAGTAATTTTTCAAAACAAACAGTACTACTTTTACCAACCTTATTCCTTGAATATACGGTCACGTGATCATTTGGGGCTATGGTGTAATGTGAAAAAAGTCTTAGATTTTTTTTCATCCCGCTCAAAGGCTTTTTTTGATGATTTAAATTTTTTTTGCAAAAAATAAGTACTATACAGTTAAAATTTTCGAAAAAAACGCAAAAACGTCAATTATCCAAATAGTCGATCGATCACTTTGTAAATTGTCATTCATGCATTATTAAGGGTCCTAAATTGCGATTAAAGGCCATCTGGTCACGCATGGCCAGAAAAACACTACGGGAGTTAACTTATTACCTTACTGTTAAACATCTTGTGGTCTACAATCTTATAAAACAGTTTTTTCTTAATACAAAAATAAAGTATATCTATTACGGAACCTCCTGAAACATATTAGCTAAGTTTGTTAGCCAAAATTTCTATATAATTTGGCGTTTGAAAACAACTCATCCGATTAAGTCTTTAGATAGCTCAAACTGAGCACTATAATAGTAACGGGAAACCCAACCCCTTAACCACAAATTGGCCAATCGTCTTTTTTTGTCCTTCGTATATATTGCCTTGGTGGGGTCAAGAAAAGGTTAACCTTCTCTTGACCCAAATTGGTCTGAATGAAAAATATGTTGTGAAAAACGCAACGTCATGACTATGCGTCATAAGGGTGCTTGAGGAATTTCACCGACTGCACTAGAACACAGTGATAGGCATAACGTATGCGGCATACGTAGGGTCAGTACCGGGAGATGTATCTGCAAACTTCAACCCCTCAGTACGGATTCTTTGAGTTTTTGTAACGCGATCGGTATAATAATTATAGCGCGTTTCAAAGCCCGAAAGGTTGTTTTTTTATACTCAAATTGTGAACACTTGGTGGCTCCAAATTTTTTCCATGGTCGGAATCATTCTTTTTGAGAAAGTTTAACCCCATAAACTGAAAGAATCCGTACTGAGGGGTTTAGTTTTGCAGATAAGTCTTCCTTTTCTTGACTCCATTTGGGGTCAAAAGATACCGACCCATAGTAACTATCCAGAGATAAATAAATTACAAAATTCGTCCGAATCAGACCATTGTTTCCAATTTTCTAAACAAAAACTGATAATAAAACAATTTCAGTAATCTCTAAAAAAAATAAAAATGGTCCGATTCGGACCATTTTTTATTTTATTATTCACTAAATATTTTTGCTCAGTTTCAGCAATCTGAGAACTTAATCGGATGAGTCGTTTTCAAAAGCCGAATTATATAAAAGTTTTGGCTGAAAAACTAGCTAATATGTTCCAGAAGGTTCCGTTATCGATAAAGCTATAAAAAAATTATTTTAATTTATCGAAACGTGTCGAGGTCTTGTTTGTGCCCTACATGAAAACCTAATTTTATTTTTGATTGCACTTAGGGTTCTACAGTCAAAATTGATTTTCTGGAAATTTCCCTTAAAAGTTTAGAAATTTTCTGGACAAATAGATGGCCAAAAATCAAATCAAGTGAGTTTTGTACTTTCTAGCGCCAAATTGTGTCAGCGGTTCAGGTTTTTTTTTTGAAAACTTAGCCGAAATAAACGATTCTGATTGGTTGAAATAAAACCAATCAAAATCGGGCCAAGACTTCAAAATTTCAAAAAAATTTAAAATTGAACTCTTTTTGAATTTTACTTATTTTACAGTTTTTAATTTTCTCAATAATTGGTTATTGCAATTTTTTCTTGCTTGCGGACCCTTGTGGCACTTTCATTATAATAAAAAAAGTATAAAATTGAGTATTTAACTGTAGTTTAAGGGGGTAGCAGCGATGTGGCAGATTGGTACATTTTTTCGGAGCGATTTTTGAAAAAAAAAAATGTGAAAAATTTTTATATTATTTTTCATCTAAAAGGAAAGTGTCCATACTTGCAAACCTTTATATTTTTAAACTTTTTACATACTTAAGTATCTGTAAAAACATCAAAAACCACTTTTCATTATGACTCCATTTCCAACTTGACCCGATGTGAGAATTTTTTTGAAAGCAATATTTATAAACTTCAGACATTGTCGGGTGTTATGCACTAATTAGTGGGAGAATAATTATCCACATGAAGAAATTTCCTCAATATGGAAGTTTTTTTTCCATGAAAAATGGATAAAAACAGCTTTTTNTGGGTATTAAATCTGCAAAAACAATTGAAGGTTTTTATTAAAATTTTTACAAAATCAGCTTCATAAAAATAAAAAAAGAACTATTTTTGATGACAAAGCTCAAAAGAAAGCTGGGGAAACACTGAAGAGAAAGTTGGCTTACGTCAACCCGATATTTTGAAGTTTTAGTGGTCAAATTGACACAAACGTTATTTTTGAACATAATTTTGAGTAAAATACTTAAAAAAAATCGAAAAAACGCAAAATTTTCGAAAAAATTTTTGTTGTCATCTGGGTCGTTTTATTCGTTCAAAACATAAACAATTGATTTGGTGCATTTTTATGACATAATAACTGCAGAAAATGTAGGAGCAGGGATACCTTTATCGGCGAAATTTGAGTACTATTTGTGTACTTGAACCAAACCTTATTTCGTAATTTGAAGGTCACTTGATCGTTTTTGGACTTTGGTGTAATAGACAAAAAGTCTTAAAAACTTCTAAAGAACCATTTCACTTTTTTTCAAAAGTTGATTTAAGTAATTTTTCAAAACAAACATGATAAAAATAACATGTCTTAAAAACCGTGCATATTGTTAATCTTTATCGATTTGTTGTACGAACTCTGATGTTTTTTCTAATTCAACCTTGGGAGGATTAGCCAGGGGATCGAGCTATCCAAAACAACTCCGACCTAGATCTATGTCAATTGGGACACGTGTTTAAAAAATCATCTTAGTATTTTTGCATGTGTTAAAGATGCCGTAATAAAAGTTAGCTTATTTGAAAAATAACCCTAAAAATACTTTACGTGTGAAATCTTATTAACTTTGATGGTACTTCGCTTAAAGACGCTCAATAATATTTCGCGTCTTTTGTAAAATTTTAATGCCGGACATGGACCTAAAACAAAAATAAATGACAAAAAACTGTTATTTTATAAGGACACGTAGTCACAAGACCCCCCATAACTTTTTTATGAGGGGTCTGAGGGGGTTGGTTCTTGTGTAAAAAATGATCGCATTGATCTGGGCTTTCCGTTCAGAATTTAAAAACCTATTTTTGAGCATTTGAAAAGCAAAAAATTGAAAGTTTTAAAAATTTTTCAGCCGAATACTTTTCACCAGAAGAGTACAGTTTCGCCTTAGGGGACAAGTGCAGCCAGCCTATTAATAAAAATCTCTGATCAGCGCGCTTTATTTGTCAAAAAGATTTTGCAAAATAGATAGGCACTATTTACGAAGAAATAAAATTTATTATAAGAATAGCAAAGACACTTTTTCCGTATTGATAAAGAACCAGATGGGTTTTTCTGAACGTTGGTGAAAGAAATTTTAATTAATATTTTTCAATTCTGCTCGGCAAACTCTATGTTGAAATTTCTGGAAAAATCTGTAGACTCTACTCTGGAGTATCTTTATCGATCCTTTTTTAAAGCTTGAAAATATTTTGAGCCCATTAATAGGCTTGTGGCCTCTAAAGGCTAAAAAATATTTCATTCAAAAATGAATTTTAAAATTATCTGAGAAAATCTTGGAGTTCATGTAATAAATCGATAAGATAACCAATATGGACCGTTTTTGAAACGTGTTCTTTTCATTTTGTTATACGCATTGCGTATTACGCAAATTGAGCATGTGTTTCCACTTGATAAAGAACAACAATGAAAAATTTAATTTTAAACTATTTTTATTACAAATAAATTGCAAATAAATTGCAATCAAATTCTCTACAAGATTGGTCAATAAAATCGATACCTATTTTTGAAATTCCTTATTTCAAATCGTCTTAAATGGATGGTGGGAGTGCTACTAAACTGTCAAATGCAATCGCGAGATCAAAGATATCTCTTCCTGATGTTTCAAAAATGTCCAGTCTGCATTTGTCTAACCGTACGAAGCCTCTGAAATCCAAAAAATCACTAACACCACCCCCTTAAGGGGGTGGTCGTCGCATTTTAAGGGTTTTTCAATAGCCAATTGTCGCAGAAGTACAAATCGTTGGACCAACTTTTACCTCTCNGAGAGGTAAAAGTTGGTCCAACGATTTGTACTTTTGCGACAATTGGCTATTGAAAAACTCTTAAAATGCGACGACCACCTCCTTAAGGGTGTGGGTGTCGCTGACTAGGCTGTTTTCGACGCGGTTTCTCGGTAAATTGACAGATGTTGTATCGCAAAAATTTGCTCAACTTGAGAAACCAGTCTCCAAGATCATTTCAGCACTTATTGTGATTTGATACAATGCAACCTACGCTCACACAGGAACCTTGACTAAGCCTCCCAGGGAAACACTAGAAAGCTATTTTCTCCTAGAATTAACATCAATTTATGCTAATTTTTTATGTCAGGCTCCAAAGAAACCGTACAAACAATTCATTAGAGCTCAATTCTCGAAATTTTGTTTTTGACGGCCGATTTTTCTTTTGTTCAATTTTCGTTAAAATTTTTGTTACGGTTTTTTCGCGATTTTTTTCGTTACAAGCAAAATTTTGAAAAAAGGGCTATAATGGATTGTTGGTACTGCTGCTCCGAAGCCGCACATAAAAAAAATAAAATTGATGAACATTGTAGGAGGGGATAGCTCTTGAGTGGTTTTTTGGGAGGCTTATTAACTCCCGTAGTGTCTTTGAGGCCATCCGTGGCTCGAAGGCCTTTAATCGCAATTTAGGACCCTTAATCATGTATGAATGAAAATTTACAAAGTAATTGATCGACTATTTGGATAATTGACGTTTGTGCTTTTTTTTCGAAAATTTTTACTGTATAACAGTACTTATTTTTTGCAAAAAAAAA
>SCLH01000291.1:0-74255 GCA_004367855.1 Oikopleura vanhoeffeni | reverse complement strand
CAAAAAAAAATTTATGCTAACGCTAAATCACTCTCATACCAGAAAAACTAAATATTTTCATCTGAATAACTATTGGCCCATTTTCAAGCTAGCCGACATTGTCTGCGAGACTTGAAAACATGTTTTTAAAGTTCTTGAAATACCGATGTTTATTTTCAGATGCGTAGGCTTTTGCGGAGGCTTACGTAGGTTTTTGCGTGGGTTCCAACTATCCGCCGCACCCTGCTGTAATCGATATTAATTTATCATAATTTACTTCTATAAAGAGCTCAAAAAATGACGACACTCACCCCCTATACTTAGATTTAAAGGGGTAGCAAAATAGCAAGAAAATTTTTTTTTGGATTTTCATGCTTTTTCAATTGCAGATCAGAGTCGCATACCCCCTTAAGTTTTTAGGGATTATCTCTAAAGTACCGACAGATTTAAAAGTTAGAAGCTTACCCTCAACTTGTGTGAAAATGTATGATGGTATAAATATCAGTAGAAGACATCCAAGTAAAACGTAAAGAGATGAAATTGCACCAGGGGATATTTTTCGCCTTGACACCGATTGTAATTTTTTAACAGCGTCATCAATTTGATAACTTATCAATTCGGCAAGAGCTCCAACCATATATGCAAAATAAGGAATTCCTAAGTTGAATAATTAATATTATTTTTGTCAGAAATTGATCATCAGCCCTAGCATATCCTTTTCCGAACGGAACTCCATCTCAAAAACGCTTACTATCTCTATAGCGCGTGTTCGAATCCCACTGATGTTGTCTAAGTGATTGTCTTAGTGATTGCTTGAGTGATTACACATCGATAACATTTAGCGGTTTCATTATCAAGACCCTTGCCTATAATCATATTCAAGATAATCACTCAGGCAACATTAGTGGGATTCGAACACGCGCTATAGAGATAGTAAGCGTTTTTGAGATGAAGTTCCGTTCGGAAAGGATATATGCCAATTCTCAATAAGCATTTTTTGAATGCTCAATTATTAACAAATATCCCTTAGATTATCAAGTTAGAATATTGCACAACTTTATACAACTTTTACACAATATAATCGTTTTGGGGATGCGCAGCATCACCAATCATTATCTTAAACTCTCAACGGCGATTTGAAATTTCCTGCTGAAACTCGAAATATAAATTTTTGGTCATTTTCGAAAAAAAATGTGCTTCAATCAAAATATATCGTCTGACGTAACCAATTTCTCGTCTGTGTTTTACTGACTTTCTTTTGAGCCTAATTTCGAAAAAATGAAAGCACTTTTTTTCAAAAAATTTTCCGAAAATGATTAAAAAAATAATATTTCGCGTTTGAGCTGGAAATTTCAAATTCGCCCTTGAGAGTCTTTAGATAATGAAATTAAAGATTATTAAAAAAAACATGAGAATCGGTTAATAGACGAAGCCATTACATTACTTTTTAAGAATTGATTTTGCACTTTTCTAGTGCCTTTAGAGCTTATTTGTGCGATCGAAAAAAATTTTTGGTTTTCTTAGATGACCCACTGAAACTATTTTCTTTGGCGATTTATTAAATACATTCAACCACCCCCCCTTAATTTGAATGTCTATGGACATTAATATCTTTCTTTTTTTCCCCATTTGAAAAAATTGAAATAGAACGAAATTAAGTGTTATAATATTTCATTCATGAGGGAATTTTAGAGCTTAATGTTAAAGTGCTAACCTGAAGGCAGGTGTCCAAGCTTTATCCAAAACTATTTGCACCTCAAGCTAAACTCCCCAATTTTTACCCGCAGGATAACTCGAGGAGGTTACCAGACTACTGCTTATCACAAAAACCATCTCACCCCTGAATGATAAGGCAAAATTGTTCTATTTAAAAAATATAATCTTTTGGTGATGCTTTGCGGCCAAAAATTTTTTTCCCAAATGCTCTTTCCTTTTTTCCTTTTGGTTTNAAATAAGCTCTAAAGGCACTAGAAAAGTGCCAAAATCAATTCTTAAAAAATAATGTATGGCTTCGTCTATTAACCGATTCTCATGATTTTTTTTAATAATCTTTTATTTTCATTATCTAAAGACTCTCAAGGGCGAATTTTAAATTTCCAGCTCAAACGCGAAATATTATTTTTTTAATCATTTTCGGAAAATTTTTTGAAAAAAAGTGCTTCAATTTTTTCGAAATTAGGCTCAAAAGAAAGTCAGTAAAACACAGACGAGAAAGTTGGCTTACGTCAAGACGATATATTTTGATTGAAGCACATTTTTTTTCGAAAATGACCAAAAAATTTATATTTCGAGTTTCAGCAGGAAATTTTAAATTCGCCGTTGAGAGTTTTAAGATAATGAAAATAAAAGATTATTGAAAAAAATCATGAGAATCGGTTAATAGACGAAGCTAAACATAACTTTTAAAAAATTGATTTTGGCACTTTTCTAGTGCCCGTAAAGCTCGTTTGTGCGGTTTAAATTTTTTTTGTTTTCATAGAGTAACCAATTAAACTCTTTTCTCGCGATCTATCGTAAAATGTACATTTTCGCATTCTTAGTTTGTTCAAGAAAGCCGATTCAAAAATATCTAATTTGCCTCAATTATCATTCGAGGAAGGCGCTGTCTACGATACGCTCCTACCAAATCACCCTAACTAGACTACCGCTATCACAAATGCTATCAGCTCCTGACCAGGTGTTTGTTTCAAAAGAAACTCACCAATTTTCAAAACTATTATTTATATCTATGAAAAACGGTTACTATCGATCAAAAAAGGCCAAATTGTTCTATTTATTATACAATACAAATCAGGGATGTGTTGCCTTGTGTGCGCCTCTCATTGGCACGTTTGATTTTGCCCTAGTTGATACAGTAGCTCGCCCCCGCACGAGATTATCATAGGCAACTCATGTGTGCTTTTTCATTGTGCAAGATTTTAGTTTCAATATCATATGGGAATAATTTATGGTTTATCTACAGTATGTAAAAAAATTGTTCGAGACCAACAAGGGAAATTTCTCTGGATCAAAACCTATAATTGGCAAGAGAATTACTTTCAATCCAGAGGAAATTGGAGCTTTTGGTCTCGAACAATTTTTTTATATACTGTATGCGTAATATCGCGCCAATCCATCAATGAAAACCCCGATTTTCACTTAATTATTGACGACCAGCTCGTTAAAGAGAGTAATGTCCCACAAATTGTGGCTGAAAAATTGATTAATAACTAAATTTGGCGTAAAAACGATTGTTGGGGTCTCGCGGCTCTGGGTGATTCTCTCAATAGAGGGCGCCAAAATGTGAAATCGGAGCCTCGCGATTATAAGCAAACTAATAACAAAAAAATAAGTTTTTATCTAATATGGTTCAAGAAATGCAACCTCCGTCAAATACTCCCTTAAAAATATGTTTAATTTCATAGAACTAGGCAAAAAACTCATCCAGGTTGTCTGATATGATATTGGAAAATCTGGAGATGACTTCATTAAATTATTACTCTGACATAATGTCCCAGAAGGTGCGAACTCAAAAACGACCATAATGTTAAATATTAAAGTGTCATTTCAATTAGACATATTTGAGATAAAATATAATTAAAATAAAACTTAAATATTATATCTACGAAGGAGATCTCCTATCTCTCAGATCCACGTTCGCGCTTGACTTTTATTTTTACCGCCCTCATTGGTTTAACGCAAACGTGGATCTGACGAAAATGATATCTTCTTCCTCGATATCAAAGATTGGTATCTGTAGGCCTTCACTTTCGCGTTTGACCAATGAGAGCACTGGATATTACGAAAGGTGACCAATCAGAGCTTCGAAAATAAGTTCAACCGCGAACGCAATAGTAGAGGCCTAGGGATCCCAATTTTAGATGTATCTAAAATAAAGGAAGAGAGGTTATTCCTGAGTATGATTAACTCTTATTAAGTCCCCAAGCTGCACAAAAACATGGGACTTTTGCAAAAAATACTACAAATTATCATCAATTCGCGGTCCCTCGGACTTAAAAAGCCCTATCTTTTAAGATATGAATTAATATTAAATTAATTTATCTTGGTCTTTTTGACGCTTGGTTAATAATCAAATATATTTTATTAATAACCCGTGATGAGTTATTTCTGTATTATAGCCCATAATTTATGGGTTATTAATAAACCATATGTTATATTTGCAACCCAATTTTAAAAATTCATATATATTGTTCTAATTTAACTCCTTGAGGCTATCTGGAGAACACCCATTTTGCGAGCGTATTTACCATATAGAAACTTTCCTACACAATATTTTCACATTCGTGTTTGTTTTCGAGTTGGTTTCTGGAGTACCTTTTATGGCACATAAAGTATAAAAGTGCTTTAAGGGGGTACTGGTCGCTGGAATTGATTTTTCTCGATAAAATATTAGCCAACCAGGGTCTCGAAGATATTATTGAAATTAGCCAGTTTGTAGATCCAGCCTTTAGCTTGCGTAAGAAATGTGTCAAAACTTTTTTGTATGCACACCCTGACACATAAGAGACACAAGAGGACCCAAGCCAAAATGGTAAACCTATCTTCTCCCACGTTTTATGTCGAAATTATCTGAAATTTTGACATAACTTGTAAAAGTGGTAGGCAAAACTTAATCTCGGTCAAATTTTAATTTCGCTCTAGTTTTTCTAGAATATGCAGAAAACCACCGTTTTTTGGAAATTATCCGTCGGAAAAACTATCTCCTCCTAGGATTTTTTTTCAAATTCATGCATTTTTTTTCTAAGCTAGCTCATACAAATACGAACAATAAACTCGGTCATTTTTGAATTTCAACCTCAAACTTGAAATATGATTTTGTTAAGGACCCACAAGAAAATTTTCGAAAAAAAAGTGCTTCGATTTTTTTGTAAGTAAGCTCAAAATAAAGTCACTAAAACACTGGTCCGAAAGTTGGCTTACGTCAAGATGATATTTTGACGTTTTTGTTGTTAAATTAATGCGAAGGTAATTTTTTGAGTTCATTTTGAAAAAAATACTTAGAAAAAACCAAAAAAACGCAAAAATTGGGAAATTTTTTTTTGATGATTTGGTCAGTAGTACACTTTGTTATCAACCCAGGTCATTTTGGAGCATTTATTCTGCCCCTAAGGTCTTATAAAACCAGCGACCAGTACCTCCTTAAGCTAAAGTTTACCGAGATCTGAAACTAAAGTTTACCCAGATCTGAAACTATTTTTTAAGGAAACATTTTTTTGTCAGAATATTGTTTGGTCGAAATGTTTTTTCGTCAGAATTTTCCATTTTTTTTGTCAAAATTTCGTTTTTCGTGAAAATTTCATAAAAAACAAAAATTAATTTTTCGTCAAAAACTTTTTTTCGTTATATTTGTAAGTGTCTTTCTACACAACGTAAATTAATGCCTCAGCAGCTTTGTTCGACAGAAAAATTAATTTTGACGAAAACTAATTTTGACGAAAAAATAGAAAAATCTGACGAAAAGATATTTTGACGAGAAAATGTTTCCCCTATTTTTTTACTGGGATGTCTTAAAATTTAAGGCACAGCTTTTTTTGTTTGTTCCTACTTTGAATATTACTTTATATATATTTTTCTGCGAAATTTTGTTCCTACATGTATATACTACATGTACTACATATACTACATGTACTAAATGTACTACAATGTAAATTACATTGTAGTACATTTAGTACATTATGTACTACATGTAATGTACTACATGTACATACTACATATACTAAAAAAGCGTGCCGTTTTCTGACTATCCCGTTTTTTTAATACAACAATCTGTAATATACAGTAATAGACTTTTACAATTAGTTCATCTTATCTTAGAACAACTTGTTACAACTTGCACTAAAAAGACCCGGTCAATTATTATCTTAAATCTGCATAAGCTTCTTTCAGAATTCTTAAATTCAAAATAGGAAAAATTACTAATGGATTTTTTATAAGATTGAGTTGCATTTATTTTTATTACTTTTGTTCTGAGTGATGGTCCATCACTGATGGAGGTTAATAACTTTTCGCTTAAACATTATCAAGAACTATTTTTTAGGAATAAATTGTCAAATATGTATTTTATAGATAATGAATGAGGCAATTAATGAAGCCATGTCATGGCTGCCATGACTTTCAGGCGTAGTTTTGAAAAAATATCAAAATTTTACTTTCTATACTACTTTTTGATTTTTCAAAAATGAAGCAATTAATCTTTTCAAAAAAACAAAATTCAACCATTTTTAGCGTCTCATGCAGGAAATTTGGATGATTTTTTATTTATGATTATGTTCGAAAATTCCGTGCAATTCTAAAGTCCGACTTTTTCAAATTTATCGCTTGTATCTGCAGTAGACTTTCACTTCTAGAGCCCAAAACAGGGATAGGTAAAATGCGGAAAATCGAAGTAGGAATGATTTTTTTAAGAAAATTAATAAAAAATGCGTTAAAAGTTTTTTTTTAATTTTTCCGATTTTTATGAAAATTTTCGAACGTTCTAAAATAACCCATATCCCCCTTTCACACTATGCGTTAGATTTGGTCCGTGTCGAGTGAGCGTAATTGCTTATCTAGTACAACAGAAGGAAAGTGGAATGAAAATTGCATTATGAAATATCAAACGAATCTCAAAAAATGTCTAAGGCGGAATCCGCCTGGCGGATGTCTAATAATTTTTTTTTGGAAAACGATGGTTTCTGAGATTCTTTCAAAAATTAATAAGACAAACTTCCAGAATAAATTATTGTTTTTGGTCTGAAACCTAGGTTTCTAGAGAAGTTGACGGAAATTCTCTGTAGGTTAGAAAAATGTATGAAAATCACTTTTATATATTCAAATTCGTGATTGCTTTAATTTTTGAGACTTACCAATGACTGTAAATGCTATACAAAATAATTTTCCTTGATTTGTCGCTGGTGAAATATTCCCATATCCAATAGTTGTCGCCACAGTACCAGCGAAGAAAAACGCATTATGAAAATTCCAGTTATCTGTACAATCTCGCTGTAGGGCCAAATAGTTATTTATACCAAACTGAGCAGTTCGCTCCATCACCCGCCGAACAGTCTCGCCCTTGATTCTGAGAATTTCGTCATTGAAACTTTTTGCCAAGACAGGAGCTGCAATGGCTAACAATAAAATATTACTTTTTTCAGACAATCTTATACCAAACTTGCTTTTTAATTAAGTTGGTCATTTAAATAAGCAATCTTCTTTTGAACACATAGTTGGACAAAAGGTCACTTGTTCTTTACATATTTTTTCAAAAGAAGATTGCTTTTTTAAATGACCAACATAATCAAATTGAAAGTTCGGGATCATCGTAGTTCAAAAACCTAACCAAATAATACGTAGAAGGTTCAGCTTATTTTTGAACAATTTATGAATGGTTTATAGATTAAATTTGACAAATTTTAGCAAAATAAAAGATTTTTTATTTGAATAACTAAGAAGTTCTTAGTAAGAAGTAAAATCAAAATTATTTGAAAATATGGCAAATATGATGTCCAAGTTTCAATATTTTTATTTTCTCATGATAAACTACTCGCAGTATGCAGAGAGGTGTATCGTCGATACAGTATCAAAGATTATACCTACTAGTATGCGAACAAAATAACTTTTTTCTAAGGTTATCGCTCCATATATCTGTACAAAAACAGCGAAAACTCAACCTCGGCACGTTACCCATGTTTTGTTCAACTTAAAATCGAATTAATTTGGTTTCCTGGTTGTAATTTAACTGTTTTCGAAAAGTTGATTATGAAAAATTTCATCATTTCAAGCAAATCTTACATGCAACGAAAACAATCATATTAGAACGGCTGCATGCAATGTATAAAAACGAAATATATCAACGATATAAATTACAGACCCTCAAAGGAAAGATTCTGAATATTTGAATTATACAAACAACGCGGGATACTAGCACCCAATCAAAACCCTGGATTGCAGAATAGGCCGATTTCATTAGTCAGATTTGGAAGGAATCAATCAATCAAATGCTCAGATTCCGCATTTTTTAAATATTCAGAATCTGTTCTGAGGGTCTGTAATCCATATCCTTTTCCCAACGGAACTCCATCTCAAAAATGTTTACTATCTATATAGCGCGTGTTCGAATCCGACTGATGTTGTCTAAGTAATTGTGTTAGTGATTGCTTGAGTGATTACACACCGATAAAATTTAGCTGTCCCAATATCAAGCATCCTTGCCTATAATCATACTCAAGACAATCACTTAGACAACATCCAGTGGATCGAACACGCGCTATAGAGATAGTAAACGTTTTTGAGATGGAGTTCCGTTGGAAAAAGGATATATAACAAACTTTTTTTATTTATCGTTGATATATTAAATATCTTAAGTTCAGTTAAGTTTTAGAAAAACCTTTCCAAGTTGTGATATATTCGTATACCAGAGTTTCATTGTTTTGTATTGCCCTCCAAGCGTTATCTTCCTGTTTCACAAGTTTTATACAAATTTGAAATTTAAGGTAATTCTCATAATTTGAGTTCAACAGTGGGGTCACTTTTACCGGAACACTTTTAACTGGGACAAAACTTAATTTTGAGTCAGTTTTTCAAAAGTTTTCGACACCAGTGAACGTAGAATTAAATCTTCAATTTGTTTTCGAAAAACCACCCAAAGTGAAGTTTTGCTTTACTAGTTAGAGACCCCACTGTAGCAGAAACATTAACATGAAAAATCAGTACAAAATTAGAAAAAAATATTGACAGAAAAATTATTTGATGAGAATTATCCGTAGAAATAAAAGTTTATATGTTTTAAATGCCAATTTGACCAGCAATGCAAACTATCACGGATCTAACATCACTTTTATAAGAAGTTCGTAGATAAGGGACAATTTGTTAGAAAAATTAATATATTCGAGACTAAAAAATTAGGAAATCTTAGAAAACGTAGGTTTTTTTGTGAAATTCGTAAATACGGGCTTCGTAGCTGAGATCGCATCCTTCGCTTGATTCCTGAAATTGATCACTATAAAACAATAACAAAACTTTGCCTTGTCCTGGCTGCAGTCGTATTCGTGCCACTGTAAAATAAGATCTTTTATTTTCTGACTTGTATTCGATGACAAAGAATGATTGTTATTCCATTGTTCAATCCCCCTGCAAAACTTCTTATTCAAACCAAATATATAAAAATACTTTATATATGCTCAAATTATTTTAAAACATTTTAGATTTTCTATCATTTTTTGTCGCTTATAGTTCAAAAAAAATCTTATTGAAAAAGTAAATTCTTCAATTTGGAAGTGTAGTGGTTTTAGCGATGAAATCTGAAACGAGAGAAGAGAAAACCTATCTTCGCCCTCACGCAAGAGAACATAATACGCTGAACATACGCGTGAATTATTTGAGAAGAGCTTTACCATTTACAAATACATGTACTACNGTACTACACATTTTCTACCTCACATAACGTGTTGACTAGACCGGTTGTAAATATAATATTATTTTTATTTTTCGTATAAAAATAAACATTTATAATGAAAATTCGAACATTTCCTCGTTGCCAAATTCTTCTTTTTTCTCCCTTACTTTAACTTTTGCATCAGTACACCGTTTCTCTTCAAATGGCGATTCTAATTTTTGAAAAACTGCAGCACCAATCAGGAGGTAGATGATGTATACGAATAACATAAGCAAGTAAGCCCACCATTGCATACGCACCATGCTTCCATCACTAAAAAAATTAATTGATTTTTTTTAACTCGTAGACTGTTTTTCAGCCAACTAGTTGGCTTATTCCGTTTTCTTTATTATTTAACTTAAAGTCTAGAACATTATTATTTTAGGCGAGTCTACGAGTTAATTTGGAAAACATAGTTTCAAGAAGAATGAAATCATTCTTAGTTTCAGCAATATCATTATAGATAGTGGTTCAACCATTAAATTGGCCTATATAAATACTCGGTTGGCTGCAAATACCGTGTAAATTGTGGAGTGTGTTCCAGTTCATCATAATGAATTTTTTTTTATTAAATAAGTGGATCAACATTTAGGGTTTTTTCGTATTTTCAGTATTTGTTTATTTAAGTTTTAAAAGCGAACGGAAAATGAATAAGTATTGGTTCAATCCCACTAATGAGAGACATGGACAGACTTTTTTCATAACAAATGAATTTTGAAAAATTTTCATTTCTTGCTGGATGTTTGAGAAAGTGATGGCCAATTGGCCAGGAAAAATATTATTGTCATCAAAATAACCGCCTAATCGATTTTAATTACCACCTGTTTTTTGGTATTTAGATGTCTGAAAAAGCTTCCATCAATGCAAACCAGTAATTGTGAAAAATAAAACCGAACTGGTCGATTTTGACCAAAAATCGATTGGTGGACACGTTAATTATACAGTATAATACAGTTTTTCCATTATTTTTCTTCAAAGTGTGAAAATACACATAACTTTGCTAAAATTGTTCACAAATAAAATGATTGGACTTCATTATTTTTTCTTTAATACGGTTTAAATCTCCTTTTTTATGTATTTTTGATGCCCTTTGACATGATCATTTAAAACTCGTTAAAATATTCATTCAAAAACAGGCAGATTGTCTATGTCTCGCCCTTACTTAATTAATTTATAAAATTTATTTAAAATAAATCTGATTAACAAAAATATGATTGACACGTGACAGATTCTTCAGATGTCCGCTCAAACATCGACACAAAATAAAATACAGCAAGTATATATTGATGTGTGAGATAATGCTTTCACATTAAAAGGTTTCTGTGGCAATGAAAGTTTTCCAATTTTCGGTTTGGTTCATTTTCTGGCTGGTAGACACAAATTGATAATAACTATTTTTGCAATACAAATTTTTGTCGGAGATCACAAATGATATTTAGAAAATTTGATATGGAATGTTAAGGGATGCTCATAAAAATACTACAATTTTGCGAGAAAAAACTTTGTTCGAAACCGAAAAAAATTTGCGCAAGCTACGTACATAATAGCTCACGACATGTCGCGACAGATAAGGTTTCATGGAAAAACATATCGGAAAATATTTTTTTCAAGTACAGGTCTATCCACAAACCTCAGGAATTTGAGCAACAGTTTTAGCGATATCTATATCCCCTATTCACAAAAGTGTGAATAGGGGATATAAATATCATTGCGATCCTGCCGCGGCATGCCGTTATATATTCTTTATAGAGTCTAGTTTGACTTTGCTAGTTTGGTCTAGTAAATAATACTAATAAATTACTACTAATGTACTAGACTAAACTAGCAAAGTCCAACTAGAATTTATTCAGGATATACATGTATGTGTAAGGTATCATAATTCCTGAAAATGATTGAAAGACAAGCCGGGGCTCAAACCCAGGACTCTCTGATTCATGATTCTAGCCTGTTAACCTTAACATTACGAGTCGAATATTTCGCATATATTGTGCGAATATTTATTCGCATCTTACACATGCGTATGTATATAATTTAGGATATTGGGAATTCAAGTTTCAACTTTGGCGATTTCCAGTAAGAGAACCACTCATCGCAGAGACAGATACTGAATATTTGAATGATTCTGGATGCGATAACCGCCCAAATTTGAGCCGATTTCATTGGCTTATTCTGAACTTCAGAGTTTTGGTCTTTCAAATATTCAGGATCTGCCGGACAGATTATGTCCGGCGAGGGTCTTTTATCTGAATGATTAAGTTTTCTGCGTTTTTGATGTTTAATTCTGAACTTGAAAACAAGATTTATCTTGAGAAAGATGAAGACAGTAACAAAACGTTGATAAATAAAATGTCTTAACATCCATTATAGACCGCAAAATAAGAGTTAAAAATAAAGAACAACCCAAAAACTCCTTACGTTGTATTACATTCGAACTAAGCTTTATTCTGGGTTGGAATAGTTTGCATGGGCGTAGGAAATAAGTTTAAGGATGTAGGGGACGATAATTGGGCTCTTTTTTACACATTTTAAAGCAAAGTTTCTTAGAAACCTGGCTTCAGAAATAATTAACTTTGTTTCAAATACGTTAGTACAAACTCTTAAGGAAGTTGCCAGTACTATTCAGAGCATCTGATACCTCAACCTACGCTCAGAAAATAGTTTTTTGTAGGCGTCTCTAAAAGTACTGAAAAGCCTACTCATCATTCATTTCTCATCGTTTTTACTTGTTATTTGTAATTTAACTTCCAAATATAAATGCGCATCTCCAAGCGGTAATTTTTTAAAAATTTGCCCTAGTGGTCAAAACAGCGTATTTGGAGCTCCACGCAAAAGCCTACTCCTCCTTGAAATATATGGAAATTTTCAATTTGTACATCAACTTCACCGCAAAGCCTGAATTAAATTCCGAACGGTAGCTTTTTTTCCAATTTTCTCTCCAAAGTCTCAGGAACGACTTGTGAATTTCTAGTTTTTGGTGAAATTCTGAACTATAAATTTTCTAAAACCTACTTTTTTTCAAAAAAATTCAAAAATTCAGAAAAAAATCCTGGGAGTATAAAACTCATGACAAATTCTCTACCAAAATAGGGCAATCAAAAAAGTTATCTGAGAATCTTCAATTATTGTTACCCTTAATTTAACCTTTAATTTCAACTTCCCGAAAAACCGACTTTTCTTTGAAAAAAATCTCAAAACCAAAAAAAATCTTATAAAGTGAAAAAACTTGGCAGATAATTTCTCTACAAAATAGGTGTATCAAAAAGTATTATACTTGAAGCTGAGATCATCGTCCCCCATTGGGGCCCCACACCTAAGCGGAGGTTCTATAGGGCAAGCCCAATTCTTTTTGTACTGAAAATTATTCTTGACTGGTTTCTAGAATTTTTTTGATCTCCACGAGCATTGTTTTATATATAAAGAAATTAAAAATTTGTAAAAACTTTACATTCTGGAATTTTTTATCCATAAAATTGGAAACAAGCTTATTTTTGAGATCATTAGGTTCTGATAAGGGCAAGTACGTATTGGCTTTTGACTATAAAAAGAGCTGAAGAGATTGTTTTATGATTTTGATTTATGATTTTTTGAAACTCAACGGGGTTTTTTAGTCTATACACAAATAAAATTCGTAAACAACATGTACCAAAAATTTTCGGAAAAAATATTAATTCAAAATCTTTTTCTGGAGTGATCGCAAAATAAAAATCTTTTCTTCTCTAGCGCCATCGACACGGTTAAATTCATTAGCGTCCATGTTTATATACCGTTTGCCGCAAAACATTCAACTTACAAATTGTTATGCGTTCTTAAAAAAAAAATGATTGGCCCGGAATTGTGACATATCAAAAATAAATTTTCAAATCAGTTACTCCGAGAGTCAAAAATGAATCGACGTGCTAAATCAGGCACAACAGATGTTTGTTAACAATCTATACTGAAAACTATAGTACACGAAATACGGTTGGCCATGTAGCTTATGAAAAAAATACGAACTTTCAGCTGCGCTGGCTAGCTAAATAGCAAAAACAGTGCCTTTTTCGCCAGGCTTACTGAGACCTACCTATTTTAGGCGAGAAATTAACAAAAAGGCCAACAGTTTTCTTCCGCCATTGAACTTTCGCAGGACTAATTGCAAATTTTGAAATTACTTTGCAAATCGGACGAACAAAAATCAGCTTTTTTCAGAAATCTGTTTGTCCTGGTTAACCTCATTTTACGCGGTTGGGCTTGCCCAACATGCTATCTTAAAGAATGATCAAACGTCTTCCAGTAGATATAGCGAACTACTACAGAATGGTTTTCACTCTCCGTTATGGTCTAATTGCCATGAGAGACAAATAAGTCAATTCAAAAAGTCCATTTTCGCCTATCAGAACCCGCTTACAGGGGTGTTCGTCATGTGGTCGCGCAACAGTTGAGGCTCTAGAAACAGAATTTTTGCCAATCTTTAATTGTTATGGCCTTTTTTATGAAAATAATCGGAAAATTACAAGCATTTTGGTTACTCGTTTTATTTTGATTACATGGCTCGAGGAACAGCACTTTTTGATGAGTTCCAAAAATGATTTGTCGTATTACGAAAAAAAGTTGAAATTTTCTTTGATTTTTGGAAATTTAAAACCGATCATACAGAAAACGTAGTCGAGAAATTTAGACCCAAACTCCCAACTTGGGTGTTGTATGCACGGACTCTTTGCTGCACATTTAACTGGGTTTCGAAATGTGTGACTTTTTAAATCCAGGATGAGGAGATACTTTTTGATTGAGACCCCTTAAACAAGGTCAAATACAGGTTTTTTTAGGTTCGATCACTGGAGAGCAAATTCAAGAATTTTCATTTAAAAACTTAACTTGGTGTTTTGCTCACGTTCTGTCCGGTTTATTCGAGTCATAAATCATTGTTGTAACCCTAAAAAACTCAGCGAGAGGGAGACTACATTTTTTGAAAAAATAATTCTGTTATTTTGTGTAAGCACGTTTCTGTATTGGGACGAGCCATTCCGCACTTGGTTGATGTTATGTTTTTAGGATGGCAAGATTTTGTCTCAAATATGTATTAGAGAGATGTAATGTTTGGTCCGACGATTGTTCTTTTGCTTCACACTTGGTCATTTGAAAACCCCATTTTTTGCCTTAAAATGCGACGACCACCCCCTTAAAGGTGATTTTGTACATTTGAAATTTGAATGAACTAATTTGTCTCCTAGGATTTTGAGATTTTTAAAGGCGATAGATTCTTACAAAAACCTTTTATTTTATAAGCCGAAACTTTCGAAATAATCATTGCGGCTGTTCTTGAAAATTCACATATTGTAGATACGGTAAAACCAAAATGTAAATTTTGTTTGATTTTTTCAGGGATTTCGAAAAATGAAATTTTTTTTCGAAAAGTATGACATTCATCTGCACATGTGAAATTCTAAATACTGCCGTTACGTGATCGACCTACAGGTTGAGTTTTCATTTTTATAGGGTTTTGAGCGGACCCAAAAAAGAGATAGCAATTCTTCCTCCTAGCCCTTAGCCGCTTTTACAGCTGTGCAGAGCCAAATCGACTTTAAACGGGTTTTTCGATCAAGTGAACGCTCAAACGTTTTGCCAAAGATTATTTGTGCGTTTTTTGAGAGTAACAGTACTTATTTTTGCAAAAAATCTAACATCTCTCCATAACATATTTTACGCTAACCTACAGAAAAAAATAAGACTTTTCTTTCATCTCGATATTGTCGAATCCGCTCCGGAACGTATAATATTTAATAAGGGCTTATACAAAATTAATGTTGTTGAGTTTTCAGGTCTCTCAAGTGCGCTTTGCGCTGATTAGCCAACGAATCACGCTTCACTTCAGGCTTAATACGTCATATGTTTTCATCGTTCATCGTTTCAATTTTCACATCGAAGACTTAATGGGATCGGTACTATTTGACAGATACGGATATGGGCACTTGATGAAAAACTTTTACTGGGCTTATATATTCCCCTCAATATACCATCAAAGTAATGTTTCATAATCCAGGCAACTTTTGTAACTACAGCATTTTTATATTATTGCTTTTTTAGAAAATTTTGAGTTCGAATTTAACTTTTCGAATTCGTCAAATTTTGAGAGATTTTTGAAAAAAGTTCCGAACATTATGAAAAAAATGCCCGATTTTTGTTCANAATTTATTTCATTCATCTCATGAAAAAAAATATTTCTTACGATGTGCCAAAATTTCATTTTTTTCCGAATTTTTCGGAAATTTTAAATTTTCGATTTTGACGTAGAAATAGTATGAAACCAAATAAAATAAATTGAATTCGGTGGTCGGGCCGGTTTTTTCGGTTACTAATAAATAAAAAAAAATTTATTTTACATCAATTTTGACGCCTTCAACCTAAATCTCCCGTTGTTTCAATGTTTCTAAAAGGTGATTTATAAAGTTAAAATTATAGATCTGAAAAAAATCAGATTAAACGAAGCAAGCTCCAAAGTGCCACCTAACATTTTAAAAACATTTTATTTAAAAATTCCGAAGTGGCAAAAAGTTTACCATCATGAGAAACAAAATTGAAAAAGTGCAAATCTGTCAAATAGCACCGACCCCTTAATTGGGTAGGTCCCTTAAGAGAGTAATCGACGTAGGCTGTTTCTCGAGATCCATATTTGGTGGAAATTTAATTTTTTTGCATTCAAAAGTTTCTTATCGGTTTGCTTCCGAAAAAATAAAAAATTTCGGATTTGACCAAAAATAAATTTGGAAATTCGAATTTGATGACCTTAATTTCACTTGTCCCGGTTAGCCTGCAATTGAATCTTACAAACCATTTAAAAAAAATTTTAAAATTATTTCTTAGATGGTGAAATAGTCAAAATTTTGAGGTACCTGAACTTTGAACATGTGCTAATCAAAAACTAAATCAGATACCGAAAAAAAGGAACCGTAGAACGGCCGATTATGTACAACGGCATGTAGTACAACGACCATTGTACAACGGCCGTTGGACAACGGCCCTATTGTACAACGGCCCCCTGCTGGACAACGGCCTCGATGTACAACGGCCTCTAATGTAAAACGGCCCTGATGTACAACGGCCCTGATGTTCAACGGCCCTGTTGTACAACGGCCCTGAATTTTAAACATGAAACCGACCTATTGTACAACGGCCCTGAATTTTGAAATTAAACCCTACTCATTGTACAACGGCCCTGATGTACAACGGCCCTGTTGTACAACGGTCCTAAATTAAGGGTTTCAAAATTAAGGGGCGTTGTACAACAGAGCCGTTGTACAACAGGGCTGTTGTACAATAGATAAAGTTTGATTTCAAAATTTAGGGCCGTTGTACATTAGGGCCGTTGTACAATATGTATAGTTTAATTTCAAAATTAAGGGCCGTTGTACAATAGATAAAGTTTGATTTCAAAATTTAGGGCCGTTGTACATCAGGGCCGTTGTACAATAGGTAGGTTTAATTTTCAAAATTCAGGGCCGTTGTACAACAGGGCCGTTGTACATTAGGGCCGTTGTACATCAGGGGCGTTGTACATCAGGGCCGTTGTACAAAATCGGCCGTTGTCCCTCGTTTTTTGGGCCGTTGTACATAATCGGCCGTTGTACAAGGCCGTTGTACATAATAAATTTTGATAACAGTGCTCTAAATGAAATTGACTGGACGCTTAAATATACAGAAATCAGCAAATTTAACGTGTAAATTTTGTTGATTTTGAGCAAATAGACCGATAATGAATTTCCCACACCACATTTTTCCTGAAAAACCCATTATTAGTGGGCGTACGAAAAATTAAAAAATTCTGATATCTCCTCGCTGAATGATTTGTATGTGAAAAGGCCAAAAATCTTTTTGGACCGGTACCGTCATACAAAAAACTTTTTTTGACAAATTCAGACAATTATCTCCAATATACTTAAATGTCAAAATTGTACGACTTTTCCTCATCAACGACAGATGTTTAACAAACAGTGAAACGCGTCGGTTACTGCTTTAATGAAAACTCATAGATAATTGGCATTTAATAATCTGGCTCCACATAGCCGAACGGGCAGCTGGGCCACATCGAACAAAGGTATATATTTACCGCTATTAGCCCTTGTAAGCACAGAGCCAATATATTAGCTCAAGCATATCTGAAATCATCCAAAAATGGCAAAAAATCGTAGAACCGTTTCTTACACGTTCCGAAACACATTTTTAATAATTTTGCTGCGATTCCAAAAAAAATTAGTCATTTTTGCTTTGAATATTTGGTTCAAATATTACGGGGGGATTGATTCATTAAGATATTTTGCCTATTTTATATATACTATGTATTACATAGTACGATTTTTTCGAATAAATTATCCTTTTTCTGAAAAAATATCAATTTTTTGAACAAAAAAAATTTTCCTATCAAAATTTGCGCAATAATTTTCTGCACAAACTAGTACATTCGTTTGTTTTTTGCGATTTCAAAAACAAAACCTCTAACTGATAAATTACAGGTTGCAGGGTCAAATTATGTTTTTTATGTCTTTGCAAAAACACATATATTGGATAATCAAAAGGCCTCTTAATAGAACGAATAGCCGAGCACCGCAAAATTCACGAAAAACGACAATTTGTTCTCACATCAGTGAATGTGCGCTTTATCTCGAAGAGCTAAAAAAAACATACGGTACTATTCCAAGTAGAAACACCGTAACAATTTCTAAGTGAACGGTTTGAAATTATCCATAAAAATCTTTATTATGATGAAGATAGAAAAAATAATGGAAGCTCTTTTAATTTCCTTTTGAAGCAACACTTAATGCGAAAGTGAAACATAAATATGTTGCACTGACTTGAAATAAGGCCTACAAATTCAAGCGTTTTTGGAGGCTTATTTCCCTATTTTCTGTTTTAATGTTTTAGAACTGTTATTATTATTCAAAAATATTTTTTTCAATCTGTTAGTACGAATTTTGTCGTATTCACGTAAGTTTGTTAAATCTGAATTATTTCTGTAAACCTACATATATTTTAGTTGTACTAAAGAAGGCTTGATGCCGAAAATTTTTACAAAAAAAAAACGAATAAATTTTGAAAAAAATTTATTTTCAATTTAAACTAGTATATGTTGATAATCTACCTTAGTGGTTCAATTTTGGCCCAAAATCGATTAATGGACACGCTAGTTGTACAGTATAACTTATACTGAAACAAAAATTTTTGAACTAAACATCAAATACAAATATGAGATTAGCAAGTTTTAAGGAAAGTGTTTAGTACCTGCATGACATTTAAAATAAAAATGAATTTGTATCCAGCAACGGATATTTTTTTATGAAGTGAAATTTCATAATCAATAATTTTAAAATTTCATGAAAAAACTACTATGCTCACAAGGATTGACCGGGTCAATTTGAATGTTAAAAATCCCAAACCAGATAAGTTAGAAAAATTATTCCACAACAAAAAAATGAAGTGAAAAACTTAAGCATAATAAATTTCATAAAATTTTCGTGTATTTTACTATTAGATTGGGCTCGCCAATCGGCACTGTCTGAGTACGGGAGTCAATTAAGCTACAGTCTTCATAAAATTCATTATTATTTAGTTTCGTTATACTTTCTATAGACTGGCTGTTTTCAAGCCCCATTTCTATGTCATGACTCATGACAGCTACAAAAATCATCAAAGATCGAAATAAGTTCTACAGAACCGCTATAAATCTCTATAGAATTAACCACATAAGCCGCAGTAATACTTCTAAAGATCGTGACAATTTCATTAAAAACTACGACAAAAAGACTTCGTCAAGTTTTGTCGTGGTTTTCGCTCGTTTTTAACCATTATTATAAAGAAATTAGAAATGATACCGTTAATAAGGTTTATTTTGGTCAGAAACTCTGTTCAACCAGTGGATCTCTTTTTATTGATTTTTGGGACCCTAATTTAAATGCTCATGAATCATAGGTTGAGATATTTGGGAACAATATATGAATTTGAAACAATTTTCTGAATAACTGCATCAGAACAGTGCTTTTAAAATCTTGATATTTTGAAGTCATAAAAAATCACCCTAAAATTTGTAAAAAATCCAAAAATTTTCATTGTCCGTTTATCGGTATTGTTGAACCTCAATTTGAAAAATGGCTGTTTGTTCTCACATTAAATTGACTTTTTTTGATACTTTAATAAACATTGTGCTTGCTTGCGCCGGTATAAAAACCGAAAAAAATGATGATTTTCAAAGAAAAATTTCGGCTCTTCTTTAAATTTTTTAATCTTGGTTTAATTGGTCAAAATCGATTTTGGAACCAACAAACTTCATTCTTTACTGTAATTTCAAGACAAATTTTTACCACCTTTTACCATTTTTGAAGACATTTTACTCACTAGGCTGTTCTTGTGTCAACGGTCTCAGAACGATCTCTAAAATTATTTCTGTTCGCTCTCATTACCTAAAGATGAATTATAAATTCCAAACGTTGTAAAATTACTATTTTTAACAGCACTGTACGGACAGTGTACGTAATCGTTGCAAAACAGCAGCTAAATCCCCTCAGTTCAGTGTCTGTATAAAAATTGCCAACTAATTATAATTTCAAATTTATCTTTTATATAAATTATTCGCCAATAAGTTTGTAATTATAATTAGATTGGCATTATTTATACAGTCAAAATTGAGAGGATTTAGCTGCTGTTTTGCTACGATTACAGAGCTGAATGTTACCATTTTGAAAAAATCTATAATTCCTAGATTTTATCAGTCAATATAAATTTGATCAAACTCGACCATAAATTTTCAGTAAAGAAAGGACAAGATGTTTTTCGAAAAAATCACTTTTTATACCATCAAAATATTTAATTTTATATGAAAAGAGACCTCATAAAAATACAAGTGAAGATGCCGAATGAAAATAAAATCAGACAAACTGAAGTTGAAGTTATGAAAACTAAAACTTTCAATTTCGGTTAAATCGAAAAAATATTTAATTTGAGTCGAATTAAACAACGCAAAAAAATTGCTGCTGTCAATTACAATGTTCGTAACAATTAAAAATCTCTATTAAAAAGATTTTTAAATGGTCTGGAGGTCTCAAAGCGTTAATTAAAAAAACATTCGTTAAATTATGTTTTGTTAAAAACGTTTTTTGTAAAAAAACCTGCTATTGAAGGAAATTCTTTATTGAAATTAATTTGTAGAAGTTCTTAAATTTGTAGTAGTTTTTATAGCACCTGCTACGAATCTATAAAACTAAACATAAGTTGATTCATAGTAGTTAATAAAAAAATAAAAATACATCAGTTCATTTTTATTTCTTGAATCAGCTTGATTGGTCTAATAAGATACTGAGCATTGAATTCATGTCGAGTTCTCTTGCTGTTTTTGGTGCTTGAAACCAGTCTACATGTACAACCAGTCTGTATGTTTGCGGAATGATGGAAAAGTATAAAAAAAAATAAGCAATTCGTTGAATTAAAAAATAAATCTAAATGCGATTTCAAATCTTAAGGGGGTACAGATCAGATTAAGTTGTTCACGGTGAACAGTTCACATTAGTTGGAATTTTTAGTATAATTTTAGGGTCACCGTTTGAAAAACCAAACCTTGGTCGCCTTCCCTTAGTTCCAATAAAAGACACCCGGGCATCGTAATTGATATATTATGAGGAGGAATATCCGAATCGACACTGCGTGAATAAATTTGAAGTTTGACATTGTGTGTATAATTTCATAATATTTTCCAAAAGATCGGGCGCGAGCATAATTTTGAAATTAAATATTATTTTCAAAAATTTATGAAATTAAACATTAAATTGCTAATTTTAAATGAAATTACCGATTTGAACATCGATAATGTACGTAAAACCGCGGCATTGTCAAATTAATTAAAATTGTGTAACAAATGTCAATTTGAAATTATGTATAAATTATAACGTATAATATTGAGCTTTAGATAAAAAGACGAGATTAAAACATTTATGCTAGAAAATCCGACAACTAGTCGCCGAATTCGCCAAAAAGCATTCGAAGAGAAATCTAAAAGAAAACTTGGACTTGCCTAGATACAATGACACATTAAGTGGTTCCTACATTTTCCGCAGTTGTTTTGTCATAAAAATGCACCAAATCAATCGTTTTTNTTTTTTTCCAAAATTATGTTAAAAAATAATGTTAGTGTCAATTTGACCACTAAAACTTCAAAAAATCGGGTTGACGTAAGCCAACTTTCTCTTCAGTGTTACCCTGGCTTTCTTTTGAGCCTACTTTCGAAAAAATCGAAGCGCATTTTTTTTCGAAAAATTTTTCACGTGAGCTTGGAAAATTCATATTTTGAGTTTGAGGTCGAAATTTAACAAAAACGCTCGTATGAAGCTTCCGTTTGTTTAGAACTAGTTTTTGCAAAAATTTGAGCAAATTTTGAAAATACACCTAGGAGGAGATAGATTTTCAAATGACAAAAGTCCAAAAACCGGTAGTTTTTTGCACATTCTGGAATAAATATAGGCTATATTTAGACTAAATATAATATTATATTATATAGCACTTATCGACAAAAGCGCTCGTATGAAGTTTTGAATACTAATTATACAGCTTATGTTAAAATTTCGGTTTATTTCAAAATAAAACCTGGGAGGAGATAGATTTTCCGTTTTGGCTTAAGCCTAAAGGTCCTTTTGTGTCGCTTATGTGTAAAGCAGTGCATGCATACAAAAAAGTTATGGATATTTTTTTGTCAAGTTGAAGGCTAGTTCTACAAAGTGGCTAATCTGAATAATATCCTTGAAGCTCTGTTTGACTAATGTTTCATCGGGAATATGTAAAATTAGGAACCACCATACCCTTAAAGACTTGTTTACGCGGTTAAGAAATTCGAAAGTTTCGAAATAAAATCGGAACCAAAAAAACAAAGCAAACTTCAATCACAAGTTTTTTCTTAGTGGTACACTTCTTAAGGGTCTGTATTTTTACCAGTTAGAGAGCAATGACTGTAGTAATATCTTAGTTAATCCATTGAACTTCGATCTCCCCAATAAAATATGCTGACGTTAACTCTCAGAATTTCAGACTATTTCTGGACCCGTAGTGTCATCTGGTCACGCGTGACCAGACGTTTTAAATCAAGCGTATAACCAAAGATTCATAGACTATGAATCATAGTTAACATATATGTTTTCTATGCTAATATTATAATTCAAGTCATTGTTTAAAATCCTGTCAAAAATCCTGTCAAAAAAATCCTGTCAAAAATCCTGTCAAGAACGCGAATCCGTTATCTGATTTCAATTATTATGAGTACTTTTTGAAAAAACATAGTACCGAATCGGTACTACCAATATACGGTAATTTGAAAAAGAACATAAATTACGTCAAAAAAATTTGATGATAAACTTTAACGTTTTTAAGACTTTTTTCTCATTACAGCATAGTTCAAATGAAATTACCTGACAAAATAATTGAAGGTGACGTTTTTGGAAAATGCCGTTGTGTTCAAAATTCTTAAATTGTGTGTTTACTGTTCCTCAAATTTTTTCTGCGTTATTTGGTCTATTTGTTTATTCGACCACTTATTTCTTAATTTGGGTCCGTGTCCGTTTTGTTCCTGTAATGGAAAGTCTTTAGAAATTTTTTTTTTCCGGTCAGCTTTTTTTGGTGACAGTAAAAATTTTCAAAAAAAACGCACAAACGTTAATTAGTAAAATAGTTGATCCATGACCAGAAAGTCACCCTGAGAGTTAAAAAAACCTTGTAAAACACATAAGGGTTTTCAAGCCTTTCCATAGTCATTCTCGCGAATCGTTTTTTCAATATGATAGCTCCGGAAAAATCTATATTTATATTTCCAAATGTTTCTGCAGATTTTTGTTAGCAATATTTTGTTGTTGTATATTCCTATTATTCTTGCAAACAGTATTAACTCTCAGTGTAACTTTCTGGTCAAGCGTGACCAGATGCCCTTTAATTGCAATTTAGGACCCTTTTTTAATAATTGACATTTGTGCGTTTTTTTTTCGAAAATTTCTACTGTATTACAGTACTAATTTTCTGCAAAAAAAATTTAATCATCAAAAAAAACCTATGAGCGGGATCAGAAAAAAATTCTAAAACTTTTTTCTCATTACACCATAGTCCCAAAATGATCACGTGACCGTATATTCAAGGAATAAGGTTGGTAAAAGTAGTACTGTTTTTTTTTCAAAAATTACTTAACCCCATCACACACGGAGCCATTTTGAAAAACACCTGTAGATTAGAGACCAGAAATCACAGGTGACTTCTGAGTAACTCACTTTTTAGGAATTTTTTTTGTTAAATCTGCTTCATTTTCAATTTTTAGTCTGACTTTTTTGAGTAACTTTTTATTTCTTCAGAAGTGATTTCGATGAATTGCGTAGGTTAGGTTTTATTTTCGGAAAACAGCTGTAGATGGAAGACCGAAAATTGCAGATTATTTCTGAGAAAGTCACGATTTAAAAAATTTAATTCTGGATCTCCTCCATCATTAATTTTTGTTNCGTCTCTCATTTTCTCAGAAATGAATTGCGTAGGTTAAATGTCACTTTGTAAATGTCACTATTCTACGGGGTTAATAAAGTCAATATGTAAATTAAAGAGTATAAAAAGTTAGGTCTATCCTTAATCTCAAGGACTAAAAAACATTACACCAAAGTCCAAAAAGAATCACGTGACCTTCAAATTAATAAATAAGGTTTTGATTCAACTACACAAATAGTACTCAAATTACGCCGAAAAAATTTGAGAGCAAATAAAGACATAATCTAAGTGTTTTGAACATAATAGCATTTTCCAAAAACGTCACATGATCTTATTTTCAAGAAATTAGAATTAATATATGACTTATTCGGAATATGATATTCCAAATCTAATTTTTTAATTATTTCGACACATGATTTTATTTGGACTATGCTGTAATGAGAAAAAAGTCTTAAACACGTTTGAAGTTTATCCTCAAATTTTTTGACGTAATTTGAGGACTTTTTCAAATTACCGTATATCAGTACTATGTTTTTTAAAAAAGTAGTCAAAATATTTGAAATCGGATTCGCGTTCTAAGTCTAGGATCACACTATAAATTATAGTCTATAATACATATCTTTCCACTTCTGGTAAGTTTCAGAGATCCAGAACCAGGACTGATGTAAAAAATCAATTCGATGCGTCATCTCAAATTAGTGATCAATAATACAATCAACTCAGGGCGCTTTTCGAGATTGAGAAGCTGATTTCGAGAAAATTTTGATGAAGACATTGGATCGTTTTTAAACATAGCAGAGACAAAGTGTTAGCGGTTCAATACTACAAATTTCAAAATGTAAAATTAGGCTTTTATTTGTATTACTAATGCACATAATTGTGTGAATTGTGATCATGGGAGAGAGTTTTTTATTTTATTATTCACATTTGATGCCTTTATATTTTTTTTATACGATTGTGGCAAATTATTTGAATTATATTATAATAAAATTATTATTAACAAACAAACAATATATGTTGATAATAAATCTTCGGTTATACGCTTTTTTTTGTGATACTTTAACTTAATACCCCACGGCGAAGGTAAAAAGAAAGCTAGTTTATTGCTTATAGAGACTTGATTAGCGCAAAAATTTCGGTTATACGCTTGATTTAAAACGTCGGGTCACGCGTGGCCAGATGATATTATGGGTCCAAAAATAGGGGTATACCATTTTCATCGATAATTTTTNGAAGGACGTAAAGGCCAAATAGAGTGCACCTAATCTGTTCACTCTGCGACTAGGCTTCAAAATGTTATCTCCATCCATATCATTCAAGTTTTTTCCCACGAAATTTGCACGTTTTTTCCGATTTTATCTCTAAGTATTATTTTCTTTACGGAATTAAAGGTACTCGTCGGTTTTTTTATATTTTCAATCAGGGTTCAGAAAAAAAACAGAACAAGTTATGGGAAATTCGTGAAAAGGACTGATATGCAGAGTCTATTTCCTTCTGCTCTCAGACTGTAGAGTAGACAAAAAATATTATTTGAGTACAAGGTGGCGAGCGAGAGTTCTAGAACACTTATTTTGTCTTCAATGTCATTTTTACTCAAAAACGGTTACAGGGGTTGCATGTCTGATTTAATAAAGGCGCCTTAGAGCATTAAAAATGCTCCAAATGGATACGAGGTGATAATTAGTGTACTAAGAACTTGTTTTTTAGAAGTTTTTTATAGTTTTTTATTGCTCTGTCTGATGCAAAAATACAAGTTTGTACAAATATCTTGCTCCGTGCTCAAATGAGAGTGTCAAACCTCGAGCTGGTGTTCTAAAAAAAGTTAGCCTAAGTATTTTTAAAAGAATGAGTTAAAAAATAACGTTTGCTCGAATCTGACCACTCAAAACTTCAAAATATCGCCTTGGACGGAAGCCAACTTTTCTCATCAGTGGTTTCACCTGGCTTTCTTTGAGTCTACCTTCCGAAGCACTTCTTTTTCCGAAATTTTTTGGAAGATGACCACGAAAAAAATCAATTATTTCGAGTTTTAGCTGGAAATTGCAAAATCTTAGTATTCATTTTCGGTACAATATTGTTGCTGAGGAGTACTTGATAAAATTGAGCCACTTTGCCAAATATATCCTGGAGAAGAATAGCATTTGAAAGTTGCTTTAAATTGTAAAAATTCGTCAGTTATTTGGCGTTCTAGAATTTGTATCAGTCACGGATTCAAAAAAATCTTGTGATTGAAGTTTGAATACTACCCGTACGTTACCGCCCACCCTAACCCGCGACCTGTCTGTGAACAATCTTGCAGCTCCAATTTTTGGGAGGAGATAGATTTTGAAATTTTGGAAAATGTCACCTTGTTACGATTACTGTACCTATTGTGTAATTGCGTCAAGAATAATTTGTGATTTATTTTTGTCGCAAGATTAAGGATAGTCTACGCAACATTAGCATTTTCGGTGTTTTCTTCATAAGCTTGTTTTGAATATACTCACCGTGAGAAGATGATCGAAAGTCTGACCAGGCCATACCCCTTAAGGGGGTGGTCATCGCATTTTAAGGGTTTTAATAGCGCAATTGTCGCAAAAGTACGCAAATCGTCGCTGACAAACTTTTACGTCTCTTTGACTATATTTACAACAAAACTCTTGCATCCTAAAAAACGAATCAATTGAACGGATGGCTCGTCCAATCAGAACGTGCTACAAAAGCGACGGAATTATTGTTTTCAAAATGTACTCTCCTCCCTGAGTTTCAAGGTTCATCAATGATTCATGTTTTAAATTAACCGGACAGGACGTGAGCAAACCGCAAAGCGTTGACGTTTGTAGAATTTTTTTTTCGAATTTGGCCTCAGACATCACCAAAAGACTGTCTTTGCTCTTAGTTAACATTAGGGTCAAAATACTCGTTTTGGCTGATTCTGAAGCCAAATCGACACACGAATTTCTCCCCAAAACCGACACACGCTGCGGTCTGCTCACGTATCGTCCGCGTCTAAATATTTGAAACATGAATCATGTTGTCTTTGAAAAACTCAGGGAGGAAGATACATTTATGAAACAATTAGCTCTTTTGTCAAATGATCTCCTCACCTGAGTTTTCAAGTTCAAACCAATTGATTTCATGTTTTAAATTAACCCGGAAGAACGTGCAGCAGACCGCCACAGGTGGTTTTTGGGGAAAATTCTTTCATTCTGTTACAGAATCACCAAAAACAGTATTTTGACCCTATGCTTAACCTATACGCAAAATACAGCTTTTTTGGGTGATGTCTGAAGCCCAAATCACAAGAATGCTTTTTCAACACGAACTCACCTTGGCGGTCTGCGCACGCCGTTCTGTCCGGGTTAATTTAAAACATGATATCGTTTGAACCTTGAAACTCAGAGAGATGACATTTAAAAACAATTCAATTCCTCACTTTTGTAGAGCACGTTTCTGACTTGACGAGCCATCGATTAATTTGGGGATTTATTTTTTGGGATGCCCAAGATTTTTGTTTAAACTATATCAAGAGAGGTAAAAAAGTTAGGCTCCAACGATTTGTACTTGTGCGACATTGGCTATCGAAAACCCCTTAAAATGCGACGACCACCCCCTTAATGGAAATTTATCAAATTTTGTATGAATAACGGGTTGTACTTCGTCTGTAATTATCGAAAATATTTTTTTGAAATTTCGATCGGGCTTGTTCTAGAATTATGAAAAACCGTTATTTTGTGAGATTTCACAATTTGGCGCGTAATTTTCTCAAAATCAGCATTAGTCGGAGAAACTTATCTTCTTAATTTCTGTTAAAATACTTTTTCTCGATTTATGCTCCTATAAATAAAAAAATGCATTTTAGTTCAGCCCGATGTCAATTTTTCAGATTTCTGGAAAAATTAAGTTGAATAGATAAAGTTATTGGCTTTACGTAAGCCAACTTAATCTTCAGTGTTTCTCTGGCTTTTGTTTGAGCCTACTCTCGAAAATTATTTTCGAAATTTTTCGATTTTTTTTTCGAAAAATTATTTTTTTAAGTCTGAACTGAAATTTGAAAATGGCTCCTAGAGATTTCAGGCATGTAACAAAGTGCACGTTGGTAAAATTTTGGCCTATTTAAAATTTAACCTCGGAGGAGATAGATTTCAAAGCTAAAAATCGTGAAAAAGGGCCAACAATCGTCGGTTTATCGGACCGTTAGAAAAACGGACCGTTTTGACATCGAAATGAAAATCGCTCTCGTACAAATTTTTGTTTGCTAATGCCACGTATTATGTCACATTTTCAACTTATTTCGATGTATGATCTAGGAGGAGATAGATTTTGAAATTTCACGAAATGACCTTCTGTAACTACGTGACGATTGGTGTACTTATCAAAATCTGAGTTTGACCTATGATTTCACAAGATCAAGGCTAGGGCTACAAATTAGAATATTTGGAATTATTGCTAAACCTTCGGATTTTCTTAAACTAGCTCTGAAAATTCCAAATCAGACATGAAGACCCCCTTAACCCCCTCACACCNAAACGCCATTCGGGGACGCGAGATTTTTTAAATCCTTAAAACGAGATAGAAATAATAATTCCACAGACTTTTAATTCAAATGTGTCATAGAGTTCGCAATTCTTTTTCTAGGAATGGTTTTAAAAATTTGATACGACTAAAGTTCAAAAGATATTTTTTCCAACGCCTGATTATCGTAAAAAAATGCTAGCGTAAATACGACACATAAAATCAAAATTTTGAGGAGACTTAGATTTAGGAAATAACTTGAGGCTGCTCCTGGTACTATTATTTTTTTTTCTCTGGTCTTTATTGAGAGTTTTATTTTTTCTCAAGTGATTTCTTTATAAACTCAAAAAATAAAAAAAAACACTTAATTGCGCGAATAACAGCTGAAGCTTGATTAACTTGATATTATGCCGATTAATCAAGCTTACAGCTGACCCCAATACTCAGTTTGTCCTTTCTTTAGTGGCTGAACATCTTGATCTAATAAATTTATTTTTATCCTCAAAAATAGGTTGCTTACAATTTTCGAAATGTAGTTTTTCGGCACAGGAAAAAAGGAGTTATCATGTTGTAGACTAATGAATAAAGATATTTTTAATCAGAGAAGAAATTCAGAAAGCCAAGGTTTGAGTTATTTTATATAATTTGCGTATCACTCTGGAAAAATCGTTTTTTGAGAAAAAATAAAGTTCATTTTTATGGCGTATATCCATCAAAGATAATAAAATTTTGGAAATTTTTTTATTATTTTTCAATTCGCCGTGATGAGCCTTCAAAGTTCAAGTTAAAAATTATTTGTATTCAATTTGTTTCTGATTTTAGTTTCGTGGCGATTTTGGCTCAAAGGATTACGAAACTTGTTTTTAAGACCGATTGAGATAAGCTATCTGAAAAATTCGAGATCAATATGAATTAGCCAGTGTTCTACTTAATCTTTTGTTAATTCATATGTATTTTGAAAGATGTTGGTTTTCCGATGAAGTACCTGAAACTAAACCTCTATGTCTTTGCATTTACGAGCAAACAGAATAAAATGTAAAAAAAATTGATGTAGCTTCAATTTCAATCTATCCTTGATCTTCGGGTTCAATAAAAATAAATGAATATGTCTATCGCGATTTATTATCTCCGAATAACCGCTTAAGTGGCGTCACCGAAGGCGTTTTGGGGCCTGTGAGCGGAAATTTCAATGTTTTTGGTGGTGAAGGGTTAACGATTCCTAATCTATAGGTTAACCTTCGCTTTTAACTCCTCAGAATTGCAGAGTATTTTTTGGGAGGTATACTTTCATCGATATTTTTGGTCGAGTTTTTTTCCCCTATCTTTGCTTATAAAATTGCGTAGGCGTTAAAAGCGTCTCTATTAACGAATAAAAAAATGTATACAATTAAAAGGGTGGTGTGTTTCTATCACAAACTTTGTCAGAAAACCACACTGTTTATAATTTTTTTGTTTTAAGTTTGTATGTCAATGCAAAATAAAATTATCAAAAACATTTTGGAAATATTCTAGAAATTTGCATTGGAAATATAAATATTTTCCGCCTACACATTTCTCTATAGTTAAAGATAGGCTTTTTAAAAAAGTCGACCAAAAAAATTATCGATGAAAATGGTATACCCCTATTTTTGGACCCATAAATATCATCTGGCTAATTTCAAATGTATCTCCTCCCTGGATTTTCAAAGAACAACATGATTCATGTTTCAAATTAACCGGACAGAACGTGAGCAGACCGCCCCAAGGTGTGTTTGGGAAAATTCTTTCATTTGGCTCAGAATCACCAAAACAGTAATTTTGACTATGTTAACTAGAGCAAAATACAGTTTTTGGTGATCTGAAGCCAAATCAAAAAAAAGTTCAAAAACTCACCTTTGCGGTTTGCTCACGTTCTGTCCGGTTAAGTTAAAACATGAATCATTGATGAACTTGAAAACTCAGGGAGGAGATACACTTTTGAAAACATAATTCCGTCACTTTGTAGCACGTTTCTGATTGACGAGCCATCCGTTATTTGGATTGTTTTTTAGGAATCCAAGATTTTTGTTTAATATATCAAAGAGACTGTAAAAGTTTGTCACGACGATTTGTACTTTGCGACAATTGGCTATTAAAAACCTTAAAATGCGACGACACCCCTTAAGGGGTATGGCTGGCGATATTGACATATTCACGGTGATATATTCTGAAACTAAAAGCTTATGAGAAAAACCGAAAATGCTAATTTGTAGATCTATCCTTAATCTTGCGAAAAATAAATCACGAAATTATTCTTGACCATTCACCAATATGGGGTACAGTAAGCGTACAAGGTGGACATTTTCCAAATTTCAAATCTATCTCTCCAGAAAAATTGAGCTCAAATTTTCACAGACAACGTAACCGTAGTATTTCAAACTTCAATCACAAGATTTTTTGATCCGGTGACTGAACAATTCTAGAACGGCAATAACTGACGATTTTTTACATTTAAGACTTCAAAATCTATCTCCTCCCAGGATATATTCTGCAAAGTGGCTCAAATTTTTATCAAGTACTCCTCAGAACATATGTAAGAAATATCACAGATTTTTGCAATTTCCAGCTAAACTCGGAATATGATTTGTTGTCATTTTCCCAAAAAATTTCCGAAAAAAAGTGCTTCGAAGGTAGACTCAAAAGAAAGCCAGTGAAACACTGATGAGAAGTTGGCTTACGTCAGGCGATTAATTTTGAAGTTTAGTGGCTCAAATTCGAGCAAACGTTATTTTTTAACTTATCTTTTTAAAAAATACTTAGGTAACTTTTTTTTAGAACACCCAGCTGAGGTTTTGACACTCTCATTTGAGAACGGAGCAAGATATTTACAAACTGTCTTTTGCATCCAACAGACAATAAAAAACTATAAAAAACTTCTAAAAAAAAGTTCTTAGTACACTTAATTATCACCTCGTATCCATTTGGAGCATTTTTAATGCCTCTAAGGCCTTTATTAAATCAGACATGCACACCCCCTTAAACCGTTTTGAGTAAAAAGACATTGAAGACAAAATAAGTGTTCTAGAACTCTCCTCCCACTTGGTACTCAAAATATTTTTTGTCTACTTACAGTCGAGAGCAGAAGAATAGATCTGCATATCAGTCTTTTCAGAATTTCCATAACTTGTTCTGTTTTTTTCTGAACCCTGATTGAAAATATAAAAAACCGACGAGTACCCTTTAATTCCGAAAAAAATACTTAGAGAAAAATCGGAAAAACGTGCAAATTTCGGAAAAAAATTTGAATGATTTGATCGGAGATACATTTTGAAGCCATCCAGGAACAATTAGGTGCACTCTATTTGCCTTTACGTCTTCATAAAATCAGACATGAACACCCCCTTCAGCTGTCAGATAAACCCCCTTTTAAAATTTTAGTATGATGTCGAGACTTATTCATCAACTTCTCGGTTCCTGTAAAAACAACTTTGCAAAATCACGAAAACTCGTTTCAAACAAATACCCAACCTGTACAATAAAGTATACATAATATGTACCTGTACAAAAATTGCAAGTTTTTAACTGTACAATAATTCCTTTAGGCCATTCATCAAATACATTTACTTTTAGGCAATTTTGTAACCAGTTGGCACATCAGTGATCATCACAGATCTGATGGATTAAAAACCTTCGGCCGAGATAAGTTGACTTTTTGGATGATTTCTGGAGATTTGGCAGATTGGTATAAATGTCACTTTCAGAATATAAGAAGCTCACTAAGTCTAGAATATCGTATTGGGAGTATTTTTTAGAATTTCGGCCTGATTGGCTGTAAATCGACAAAAAGGGCGCGAAATCTAAAATTTTGAACATTAGAAACTATGGTCTGATTTTGAACACAGAAGATTCTAGAAGAAATTTAAAGTTATTCATAAATATTATCTCTAGCACCGTTTATATTTCTCAGAAATGTCTCATCTCTATCAGTGTCGCCATATCAAGCCTCCAAAATGTCGAAATTTACTAACACCCCCCCCCTTCAATATTTTTTGGAGATTTTTAGCTATATCGAAAATGATGTCTATTGATTACAGTTACAAAAACAGAATCGATGGAACTGATGAAAAGCCTCTTTTGGTTGGAATTTCCAATTCAGAGTGGAAACAAAACTGCAGAGAGTTTAAGTATCACTTTAAAATTGGCAGATGCGTATATGAGATGGTTACTTCAGAAAGTTAATAGCTGAAATCTGTTAATGTTGGTCTTGTCGGGATTCAAGTATTCGCAACGGCACAACAAACTTGACATCGACCCAAAATTTCTACAAAAACAGTAAAATGTAGCATAGCAATTTTCATTAGGATCGACAGACTCAAAAATGTACGATTAATTGGAAAATCTGGAACAGTGGTCGGACCACTGTGGTCCCTCTAATTATTTGAGAAACAGCATCCTGGTAGCTTGTGAAATCGGATTTTAAGTCAATTCACACCGTAAAAATCTTGCGAACAAAAGAAATGACTGGGAATTACCAATCTTAAAAATGGTTGATATTTGAATAATGTCACCTAAATAAAAATAAAATTAATTCTAGCACCAAATGCTACTCGAAAGCATTAATTTACAATTAAAACGGTTTTAGCTATGGAAAACGTTAAGTTTTTATTCAGCATGTGAAATTTTAGTGCAATTTAAATCTTCCTATCGCGACGCTATTTGAAGAAGAAAGTAATTGAGATTCGCACATTGAATCGCCGAAAACCAACAATGCTCTAGAAACAAATGCTGACATTTTAACTGAGTATTTGCGCTTTTCCTATCTGAAAAAAAATCAATTTATTCTCTCAAATATTTTTTCAAATTTGGCCTTAAAAACTTCGTTTGCTTTCTACTCAACTGTGGTCGCTCAACGATTTAAGTTTGAAAAACAATGCGTTAGAATAACCAACTTTGATTTTTCTCAGTATTTCATGTTCCTCAAACAATTCTTCTTACAATTGTGTATTTTACCACGCATAAATAATAGTGGTTATAATCTTCAAAAATAAAAATGCCTCTCTTACCACCTCAGCAGAATTACCCCATTTTGAATCCACGGTCGAAAACAGTAGAAAAATAACAATAGAATAAAATTGTGCTATCGGTTCTGTCCATTACCCCTCCTTTTTAATCAGGCGTCATAAACTTGGAGACAGGTCCATTACATACCCGATTGTCGACTTTAATTCAAGAATCCCTGTGATTCATTGGTAACTGTCTCAAAGTCTATGAGGTCTGATAAAAAATAACCGCATAGGCACAATTTCGATATGGAATTAAAGGCTCTTCAGTTGACAGATCGTGACTATTTGAATGATACAAACACCGGGATACTCTGAAGCCAAATCAAAACCCTGAATTGCAGGCCTCCCCCAACAGATTATGACCGCACACTTGCAGCATCATCCCCGCATTTTTCAAATCCGAATATATTAATTAATACGTATGTTTATTTTTCAGAAACGCTATAAATTATGAAAGTCATATTTACGTATCTTTTATTTCGAAACGTATACAATGTGAAATATATCACGTCTTTTTATTTCATAAACGTCCATAATTATGAAGATATCACGTATTTTATTTCCAGAGAGATGTATAAATAGAAATAACTTACGTAATTTTGATTTCATCAAACGTAAACTATGAAATATATACTATTTAAAATTTTTCATATACGTATAAATATGAAAATATATTTATTTATTTAAAGTATGAATTGATTCGAATCGGAGCGAGCAGACCTTCTTCTTTTCTTATCTTATCATTATTTCTTGACTGAGCTGTGGTTGACTTTTCAGTGACTTTATTTTTCATCAGAAATTTGAATCATTTTATAAACTAGTGACCACAAATTTGCAATATGAATAAATAAAAAAAATTAAGAAATTTCGTTGAAATATGCTTGCAAATTGAACACAAAAATACTGTTCTCAAAATGTGGACCAAAAATTTTTAACAAAAAATATTCTGTGTAATAATCAAAAAATTTTTTTCAAATTTTTTTGACAAAATTTTTTTTTGAAAATGACCAAAAATATGTTTGCAATGGACCAAAATTTTCTTTGAAAAAGACCCAAATTTTTTTTTTCGATTTTTTTGAAAATTTTCAGCAGTCTGACAATTATTTTTTGAATTTGTCAGAATACTGAGCAATTATTTCGATTTGTCAGAATGACCATAGAGAGCATCTTGCGCTGCCTACTACACCTACTGCCCTACCCATATCTTACAGTAAGCAGTCTACCGAATTTCATGTTTTTTAAAACATCACAAAGCCCAATCTGTGGCTACACAAAGAGATATGTAATCAGTAACCTTATTTGCCAAATTTACATAGTTTAAGACACGAAGTCATAATCTTCTTTCTCGGGCCCTGGAAAAACTTAAATCTCGCAAAACATATGTGAGGCTAGTCTAAAAGAAATTGTGTTTGTTCCATTAGCAGTATAGTCGCAAAAGCTGATCACGTGACTGTAAATGATAATACAGATATGCTTCAGAACGGCGTGAAAATATTATATTATATAAATCTGGAACTACGCATAACGTCGCTAATTTACCATATCTCCATAAGGCCACGTGACGCTTGATGGAGATGTAGCGGTTTTAAATAGTGGTCGCGTTTTGGAATTGAAAAGGATTTGTACAGATTTTGTATATTTGGTTTTATGTCTTTCCCAGGACCTTACATACAAAGGAAAGTCAATATCCTTGTATTGCCTTGTTAAAGGGAATGACTATTGGCCGTATGAAGGCCTTGATATTTTTTTTAAATCACCTGTAGTAGTTAATTATGATGTCCAAGTAAAAACGGCGTTTCCTTAATCACACGAACCAATTTTGTAAAACATTCAAATGGTTTACATTCGGTATATTTGCTGATCTTTGATATATGGACATATGGAGAACATGAAATATAATTATTCTGGACCACAATTTTCACATGAAGATTAACCCTCTCGATTAAAGGGCATTTATTATATATTTTTTTATCTTCACCGCACAAAATGCTTCGTCAATTTAGCCTCAGTTATAACCGCCCAAAATTCCTAAAATCTGGCTAATCATCAGAATTTCTCATCCAACGAAATCTTTACAGTAATGCCATACGGTAAAAACCTTAGAAATGAAATCACAAAAACTGGGCTCATCCTTCTTCGATAAGTCACAATGTCAATTTATGTCGAACAAAGATTAATTTCATAAATTTCAGCAGTTTTCCCCCCGCGATTCTACTCATGAAAAATGAGAGTGAAGAAAAAGCTGATAAAACGGACCACTGATAGTCATGTGAAATCGAAAACTCCCCGCAAAATAATGGTTTCCTTCTCAGTTTAGAGTCGTATCAAAATAAATTGATCATCAAGATAAATATAAATCAATATATCAATCCATTTATGATATGGCCAAATATTCTTGACTAAAGTTCATACATATTTTTCTTAATGCCGTTTTAAATGTTTTTAAATACCACATCAGTGATGTTGGTATAAACATTAAAAACGCATGAAGAAGAAATTGTAATGAACTTTAAGTCAAGAATATTGCCAATATTAAAAGTTGATTATATCATTCTGATTATATATTATATTGATGATCATTCTATTTATACGACTCCTAAACTGAGAAAACCATTATTTTGCGGGAAATTTCGATGTTCACCATGAACTAATCTATTTGGCTTGAAAATACCCCTCAAAACTTCAAATATAATCTGAAATCTTCAATTTAATAAATCTCATTCTGTCAAATTTTCTGCTAAACACACAATCATCACAACGAAAATTGATCGCGAGCCAATCCACCGAGCGTATTGAATCAGGTGCTAGCTTAAATTGAAAGTCTTAGCAAAAATTGATATTCTGTATGCTTTTTCTTAAAAAATCCACCGATTCGTGTGGATGCGGAAGATTTTGAATGTTTTTGGATTATGATATTGTATCATCAAATCATTTTTTTAATGTTGGCCTATAACAAGTGCCAAAGTTCAATTTACTCACTGGTTATCAATATATCAATTTCTTCGATTGAAAATTTTGCCGCACCTTACCGATTGCTGTTCTTCGGTGTCCACGACCCTTCTGCGCGTAAATGGCGTTCTCTAGCACCCTAATAGGTTTCAACATTCTCGTTTACTTTTTTTTCTTCTTTTGTTTTTCTTAAGTTTTCTTCTGAATCTCTTTTTTGATTGCAATGGCGAAACCTAGGAAAAGATATGGGGCGCCTCTGACTGATGATTTTTTGATGGAAAGGGCGGCCCCAGGGCAAATGTGCCCATTTCTCCAACGTTTTTGGCCAAAGTCGGCAGCTTGTTATGTTGCTATATAAATTTACGAGCCAGTTGCCTTTATGGAAGAGTTAATGACATTTTGTCGAAATGAAGCTCATAATGGTGAAGAATAATAGCAAGAGAATAGATAAAAAGTGTATAAACCTATGTGATTGAACATCGTTTTAAGCCATGTTGATAGCTTTCGTGAAAAATTGTTTTTGCTCTGATCAGTAGCTCAACACCTTCTATACATACATTTTTAACCAGGCATATATGCAATTTTTGAAATTAAAGGGGATAACCCGACGGTCTTACTTTTTTTCAAATGAATTTTCGAGGCTGAGCTCAGTGAGCGTCTTGTCAAGCTCATTAGAGTTTCAGGGGCAGTTCCGGTGGCTAAGCTAGAGCAATATATTTAATTACTTATTTTCGATCAATCAAACGCCAAGCATTGTTCCAAATTTTTGACTTTTTGGTTCAATTTTATACGAAAATATAAACCTTTTACTAGCTTTGAAAAAGAGTCCCTCAAACGAGCATATGTGCTGAGGAATGATTTTCCCTGTACTCACGATTAAAACGATATACCGGATAGTTTGTAATTTACGTTATGTATTAAAATCCGAAGAAGAGGCTAAACTTAAAACGGGAAACTGACATTTTCTTGATAATTTCGGGTTGATTTACAGTCATCCGGTCTTTAATCGCACAGCTGGTACACAGAACTCGCTTACTAACTATAACTAATATTGGGAACTATCATCGAGCGGTACTTCATCTTAGCCGTAGGTTGGGCATCTCTAGTTACTAATACCAATAACTATTAAACATAATAGTCGGCTATTTAAATCAGCCTCATGTTAAGGTTAACCTGCGCCAAGTGGACAAACCCATTATAACTATTGAGAACACTTTTATGAAGGTGGTTAATGTGTTTCTAAGTTGATCTACACCGTATCTTGGAGGTGTCTTTTTGAACTTTTGATTATATTTTTTTGACAAAACACAAAAAAATAAACATTGCCTCGAACTATTATGGTTTTGAAATCCGCAAAAGAGAAGTTGAAGAACGTTTTGATTCTTTCCCCACTGTAGGCCAAAAGTGAAACGTGATTAAATTACAACATCATTCAAAAGGATAGATGTCAAGAACACCAGTGATCTATTCCCAAGAACATTTCTATTAGAAATAGTCCCATGAGATAATATTCCCATTCACAAAATATTTCCTTTTGGTTCTAAATGACCAAAAGTGAATTAATAAACTGGGCTTCTAACCAAGATCAATTCAATCCTGTTCAAATTTTTGGTGAATAGCAACAAATATGGCCAAATACAGGACAATCTTTGTGAATTTGGAAACGTTAATCATTTAAGGGGTATGGTGGTTCCTAATGTTGACATATCCTCCCCGATGAACAAAGTGAGCCAAACAAGGCTCTTAGGCTATTTATTTGGAATAGCCACCTTTGCTCAGCACCTTGCAAAAAAAAATTTATGTTATGTTCAATGTTTTTGTATGTGTAATTCCCTTGATACGGAACACTGTCACCGAGGCCACCTTGGTCAAAACGTTGAAGAGGCTATCTCTGCTAGGTTTTATTTTGCAAAAAACACAATTTTTACATAACCTGTAAAATTAGTAGACAAAACTCTGAGAGCGTTTTGTCAATGAGATCGCTATACTTTTTCTGGGAGTATGCAAAAACAACCGTTTTTTGGTCATATCACGCAAAATTTTTCTCCTCTTAGCGTAATGTCAAAATTCGCTCAATTTTTGCAAGCTAGTGCAAACAAGCAAACAACCTTCTGAGACTGTTTTTTCCAAATTTTCGACCTGCAATATCACAGAAGTATAAATTTTTAAGCGTCAATTTCCGAAAAATAAATGTGCTTCATTTTTTTTCGAAAGTTAGACTCAGAGAAAGCCAGGAAAACACGGGAGGAGAAACATTCGCTAACGTCCGATACTTTTGAAAGTTTTGGTTGTCAAATTGAGAAAAATTAACTCAGAAAAAAATCAATCTCAAAATTTTTGTTGTTGTTTGCGGTTGTTCTGTTCTTTTACAAACATAAACGATTGATTTGTTGCATTTTTATGACATAATCACCTGCAGAAAATGTACGAAACCACCATACCTACTACAGTACGGAACATTTTAGCCGAGAAATATTTATTGCACTAATTTGAACTCTCGCCGCTAATTGATGGATATTGGCCTTACCAGTGAATTTAAGCCATATTAACCAGACGTCGATGGTTCAACTGTAGTGAATAAAACATTTTGGACGCTAAAATGTTCCGAACTGATCTTTTTGCATTCAAAATAACGAGGAATTCTGTTCAGATAATCTTACTCAAAACTCTCAAGCGTAAAAAGGTCGTTCAGTCAAATAAAATTCAGTTTTATGAAAAAAGTAAATAATATGTCAATTATAGCATGACGAAAAAGTCTGGATTATTTAAAATTTTTGCATAATTATTAATAAAAAAAGAAAATTGGCAATGAATTATCTCGTACTAAAAATTACGAAAATGCCAATCTTCAAGTGAAATTTTAAGAAACAATTCAACTTAAATACATCTACAAAAATTGATGTTTCAACGGCCTTTGATAATAAAGTGTAAACAGTCAACTAATTGAATTTCTAGAAAATTCAAAATGAAGAATATTGGGCCAAGATCTCAGCCTAACCATTCTGCTTGAACTCACAACAAAGCATATGATTTTAAAAAAGATTGTTGGTTTTTAACTGGCCCAGTCCCAGGGCTCAATAGACTATGGACATAGTTTACGGATGAATATGGAATACAATATCCGAAAAAAAGTCAAACTACTATTTCTATAATAGTTTACGATGTATTGGTTTTTCTTTTTAAAAGAGCATATTTTTTTCCCAATTGGACATCGGTAAAGTATTTATAAAACAGCATAGAAACCTTCTGACGTAAGTACGGTAGTAGAATCTTAAAATGTTTCGTCCCGCAGAACCCGTAAAAATAAATTTTATCTGTCATTATTTCCAAGTTTTTGAAGTAGCAAAATGACAAAAAATTTCTGAATAACCGAAAGCTTTCCATTTTTACTAAGAATAACCAAAAATCCATTAGTTGAAGATTTTGCACTGCGGTTCTTGCGAGAAAAAAACATGTTGATTAGAGCGTGCTGTCTCAAACTCGGGGGCGGCTAAAGGTAAAGATTTTAAAATACATTTCCAAAATTCATATCTGGTCAGCTCAATTTTGTGAGCTACTGATTTGTCATAATTTGTTTAACGAATGAGTTTATTCCTAGCCCAAAAAAAAGACATTTTATTAACATTATTAAATTTCATTACAGCTTCGCCGATTTATAAAACTGGATGTTTTATTATGGAAAATCGTCAACCGCAATTTTATTGGCAAAATGCAATTATAAAAGTGACCACTCTAAGTATAACTTTTAATCTGAACATATTTGTTTTATATCTATTTTAACTATTAACTCTTCTCCCGATGCGAAAAGAACATATTTTTAGTGTGGTCATGGCCAGTATTTCTTAAAGTGCAACCATTTTTTTCTTCTCTTTGTCAGGTTCATAGTATTCGTTTTATACAAGTGATGGTATTCACAGTTTCCTGTCGATCTTTTAAGCCCATTTAATTCCCTTCGAAAATGTTAATTTTGCTTTTCAAATTATACTAAATTATTGTTTAATTAAATAAGACAATTTAAAATTGAGTGGTACTATGTGTCCGGACCGCAGTCCAGCCGGAAAATTCGCAGTGAACATTTACAAAGAACAATCAAAAACTGTAAGAAAGTCAATTTTCCAAAAATGTCGAATTTTTTTCTAATTTTTCAAATTTTTGCAGTTTACGAGCCCGATTTTTATTGTTGAATCAATTTACAACGTGGTGTCACATGTATTTGAATGTATTTTTTTTTGTTGATTTCCGTAAAATGATATATCAAGTATACTGTTATTAAATAAGTTTTCCAGCTTTTTAATCCCCAGAAGAGACTCTGCAAAACTAAATAATCTGGCAATATTAATGCTTTTGGCTAATTTTTTGGCCCTATCCGCGCGAAAAACTTGACATTTTAATATGACCTAAACTAATTTTTCGTGTACATTTGAATAATTTTCGTTAAGTTCTGCCACATTAAATTAAGAACATCACGAAAAAAGTAGGGTCTTTTTCCTGTATTTCTGGAAAAAATTATGCCAAAAACCGCAAAAAAATGACATTTTTTTTGAATTTCCGTAATTTTTTTATTAAGTCACTATAAATTATTATATAAGTACTATAAAACATTTCAAGAATTGAACAAAGCCCATTTAAATCAATTTTTTCCCGTTTTTTGAAAAATGGTAAAATAATTTTTTTTTTCCTGATCTTTTGAGAATTTCTTTGAAGCATCATAAAATAAGAGAGAAAAATGAAAGATGATCATTTTTGGCTCTCTGAGGCGCAAAATGGTGTTTGTCAATGCAAGCGTTTATTTGTTTAAAATTAAAGACTGGACAATTGGGGTATAAATTAATGGGTCGGTGATTGGTGTACCATTTGTGGTACGCTTAGCAGCCCCGTGGCTTTCCGTACTCAAATTGGTCTGAATAAAAAAAAATAACTAGGTTAATTTGGGTACGGATTAAGCACGGGGGCGTGTTTAGCGTACCCAAATTGGGTCTGAATCGAAAAATCATGATTGAGAAAACGCACACGTCAATTATGCGTCATTAGGGTGTTGAGGAATTCCACCCGAATGCACTGGAAACACAGTGAAACATAACTTATGCCGCACTAAGTAGGGTCAGTACCGGGGAGACTCTATCTCAAAACTAAACCCCTCAGTAACGGATTCTTTGAGTTTTTTGGTAACGCGATCGGTATACAATAACACAACAAAATCAATAATAAATCAAACCTTTATAGCGGCGGGTTCAAGGCCCGAAAGTTTGTTTTTCCAATACTGCAAGATTGTGACCCACTTGAGGCTTCCAAATTTGGTTTTCTATGGTCGGATCATTCTTTTTGAGAAAGTTTAACCCCTTTTAAGGTTTACAAAAACTCAAAGAATCGTACTGGGAGGGTTCAGTTGTGCGATAAGGTCTCGCCGGTAGCTGAACCCCACTTAATATCGACATAAGTATGCCTACAATGTGCTCCAGTGCAAGTCGGTGAAATTCCTCAATCGACCTAATGACGCATCAATCATGAAGTTGCGTTTTTCTCACAACAACAATTTTTCATTCAGACCAATTTGGGTACGCTAAGCAACGCACCGTGCTTTCCGTACCCCAAATTGACTTAAGTAAAAAATAATGCAGATCAATTTTGGGTACGGAAAGCACGCTCCAAATAATGCCAAAATGCTCCATCGGAGTGGGTTGGTAATTTTTTCTATTTGACAAATATAACTGTTGAAAATAAATTTTTTTCAAAATTTTTTTAAGAGTTTTTTTTTTCTGATGATTTTTTGATAAAAAATCAAGGCTTTTGAATTCTGTTTGAATAATCAAATTTAATTGAATTTTGCGTTAAAAATTAAAGAAAATTATTTCTTGAATATGTTATAGCTACATTTTTATTGGTCTGAACATTAAAAAAGATTAAGATCTTGTAGAAAATATTAAATTTTTTATTCTGTTCGTGATTAAGTTAATAATTTTTGAACCAATTCAGATTATTTTATATTAGTTTTTAGCTGAAAAAAATTTTCTTAGTTTTTTAATGTAATCGATCAAAAAAATAATTTTTTTAAATGTTATTACTATATAATAAGAATGCAACTAACGCATATGTAAAAATGACCGGCTAATTTTAAGTTCAATGATTATAATTTATTTAATAAAGTAGCTCGTTGAAAGATATTTCTGACAATAAATACGATGACAATTGGGCCTTTTGCCCGTTTTACAAACAAAGCTTTTATACTGCTCTTTAACGCACCAGGTGGTAAACAAACTAATCCTATGTCCGAAATTTCGGACTGCAATAAGACCTTTTATCGGTAGCTGTTTTTTCTGCACGAGAGGCGTAATGATATCACCAGTTCCGAGAGTCATATGTGGTCTTTACCAACACCCGTGTGTTGAAATAACTGATGCGAAAATTTTTTTTGTTAAATGTTCTCTATATAAGTAATATTTTTAGTTTGAAATTTGATGAGTTCATTAAACTGCCGTTACGGGTATTTTCAGCTGATAACCGTAACCGGTGACCCTGGAAAATCGATATGTGTTTTTATTGATATAAAATGTTCGTCGGCTTAAAATTGAGAAAACCGTTTTCTAATACCTACTATGGTTTTTGGGTCTGAGACGGCGAGGCTGCCTAATAAAGTTCTCTGATAACAGTAATTGTTTGGAATTTTAAAAATTTTAATTTTTACACTGTAAGCCACAGTTGTTGAAGGGTAAATTTTCTTTTGGGTCAAAAAAAACCTGCTTTCAAGACTCATTATACGAGAGAGTATTATATAAGAAATTTGACACGACTTGTGCACAGATTTATTAATGCTGTCATAAAAGGCCTTTATTTATACACAAATTTGTCGCAACTCTTCAATCTAAACAAATAAAAGCTTGTAGACCACACAACTTTGGCGCTAGAGAGCAAAAACTCACTAAATTTCAGTTTTGGCCAGCCATTGTGTCAAAATGAAAGCAAGAACTCAAACTGAAAATTTCTTGCTCGAGACGATTTTTGATCTTTTGATACTAAATTTCGAGAAAACTCTGTGGGCAGCACTTTTGACTGCGGACACCCTAAGTGTACTTGTCAAGAGGCTTTGTCTGCATTGGTAGCTTTCTTAATAGATACGATATTCAAAAGTCCTCAAACTCACAAAAGAGAATTATAGTCAATCGCTATTACTATAGCCTCTTAGTCAGCACATTCGCGTCTGTTATCTTACAAATCTTTATACAATTAGGTTTGAAAATGCGAAATGACTAAGAGGCATACCGGTGTAAGGGTGTTCTTATCGGCGCGCTGACTTAACAAGTTACGAACGTTTCTTATAGGCCTAGTCAGTATACGAGTTTGAAGACTCCGGAATTTTAAAAGTCCAAAGAAATGGGTATCATTTTGTTGGCTTAGCTTTTGGTAAGATCGGGCCATGTTGTTTATATTCACACAACCGGCAACATATCAATTTGTTTTTAAGCCAACCTCTTTAAGGTCTTGGTTGTCGGTAAATGAAGCCTAAGAGACAAAAGTTTTTAATTTTATTTCAAATTACTTTTGATGATTTCAAGAAATATTTTATACAAGAGGAGATACATTTTCACAAAAGTGACAAAAAAAAGAGCAAATATTAAAATTTCAAGTCAGTCCGAAATTATAGCTAATTAGTTTTGCGAATATGGTGACCAAAATCGAACCGTGCGAAAGTGATGAAAGATATGCAGTGGAGCTATAGGCTTAGCAAATTATCGCATAGGCAACTTATTTTTGAACTCATTCTATCGCATTATTGCAATATTGCTATTAAGGCAACTGCTTTTGCCGTCACCCAGCTGTATTATGATATAGTACAACAATCGATTACTCATAAGTACATGGATACACGTTCTACGAAGGGTTCACGAAGAAGAAAATTCTCTCCAAGATAGCTTTGAACAAAACCGATTTTTTTATTTTTGAAATGTCTTATTGCAATCGTGATTGATCTAAGATTGAGAAATGTTGGCACCTTTATATAAGGCTTAATTAGACCTAAACTGAATCTTTATAACAGATTGTTTTGTCGATTGCACTGATTCAAATTTGACTCGAAAAAAAACGCATGAACCATTGTATGCATGTAATCCTGACGTAAAATATGCTTGGAAAAAGACCGCCTAACACATTGATTTGAAAAGTAAGGACGCAGGATTCGCTACTGGTAAATTATTTAAATTGAGTTTTTTTTTCTTGAAATATGAATAACTTATTTGTAATTTAGACACCACACACCCCACCTGATTATGAAGTCAATATATAACACAGAATTTCTACTGAATTTCTATTGAATGCCAATGTTGTCAGAATGAAAGATTGTAATTTAATTTTGTTTTTTAATTACGCTTTATAATTTTAACTTTAGTTTCAGACTTTCCTACAATATTTAAATTTCTAGAATCATTTTTTTTGAAAAAAATGCTACCATTTCAAACATATCCTATTTAGGTCGAGGAGGTAGATCAAAAATTGCCTAGGTAAAATACAACCATTACAAAGGTAAAATTACAAGATAAAAAACAAACCAAATACAAACAGGTGAGACGGGGCAACCAACCAATCAAATCCCTGAATTGAACCACATTGGTTTGTATTTCCTAGCATATTTTGATCTATCTTCCTCGAATAGGATATATTGGATTTAGGGATAAATTATTGTATATTCTTAACTTAAAATTTTTTTTATCTATTTTTTTGTTTTGATAAGATGGAAACTGGAGTTCTCGTTATGTTAGTAAAAGAGTCTTTTTAAAATACGTCATTTTTTCTGGTTAAAATTTTTGAAATGGGTTGAGTAATCAAAAAATAACCAATTTTTCGAAAGGGTGGCGNTGTAGCTTGTGAAATCGATTTTAATAAATTACACCGTAAAAATTTTCGCGAACAAAAGAAATGACTGGAATTACCATCTTAAAATTGTTGATATTTTGAATAATTCACTAAATAAAAATAAAATAAATTCTACAACAAATGCTATCGAAAGCATTAATTTACAATTAAAACGGTCTTGTAGCTATGGAAAAATAAGTTTTTATTCAGCATGTGAAATTTTAGTGCAATTTAAATCTTCCTATCGATCGCTATTTGAAGAAAAAGTATTGAGATTGAATTTGAATCGCCGAAAACCACAAGCTCTAGAAAAAAATGCTGATTTTAACTGAGTATTTGCGCTTTTCTACTGAAGAAAAATCAATTTATTCTCTTCAATATTTTTTCAAATTTGGCTTAAAAACTTCGTTTGCTTTCTACTCAATGTGGGTCGTCAACGATTTAGTTGAAGAAAATGCGTTAGAAATAACGCAACTTTGATTTTTTCTCAGTATTTATTTCCTCAAACAATTCTTCTTAAAATTGTGTATTTACCACGAATAAATAATATGTGTCTATAATCTCAAAAATAAAATGTCTCTCTACCTCCTCAGCAGAAGTTAACCCCATTTTCAACCCACGCTCGAAAACAGTAGAAAAATAACAATAGAATAAAATTGTGCTACGGGTTTTGTATTACCCCCCTCCTTTTTAATCAGGCGTCATAACTTTGAGACAGTGTCCAATTACATCACACGATTGTCGACTTAATTCAAGAATCCTGTGATTTCATTGGTAACTGTCTCAAAGTTATGACGTCTGATAAAAAATACCGCATAGGCATCATTTTCGATATGAATTAAAGGCTCTCAGTTGACAGATCGTGACTATTTGAATGATACAAACAACGCGGGATACTTGAAGCCAATCAAAACCCTGAATTGCAGGCTTCCCAACTAGATTATGCACGCAATTTGCAGCATAATCCGATTTCATTGGGCAGATCCAACCAATCAAATGCTCGGATTCCGCATTTTTCAAAATTCACAATCTGTCGGTGAAAGGGCCCTTAATCCATATCTTACAGTAACAGTCTAGAATTCATGTTTTTTTAAAATCACAAACAATCTGTGTCAACAAAACGATATGTAATAGTTAACTTATTTGCCCAAATTTACATAGTTACAGACAGAATCATAATCTTCTCGCGGCCCTGGAAAAACTTAATTCTCCAAAACATATGTGAGGCTAGTCTAAAAAAAATATGTCTTTTGTTCCATTACAGTATAGTCGAAAAACGATCACGTGACTGTATAAATGATAAATAAGATATGCTTCAAACGGCGTGAAAATATTATATTATATAAATCTGGAACTACGCATAACGTCGCTATTTTACCATATCTCAATAAGCCAGTGACGTTGATGGAGTATGGCCCATACTGTATGGGTTAAATATTGGTGCGTTTTGGATTGAATAAGGATGTACAGATTTGTATATTTGGTTTTATGTTTTCCCAGGACCTACATACAAAGTGAAAGTCAATATCCCTTTATTGCCCTTTGTTAAAGGGATATATTGGCCGTTATGAGGCCTTGATATTTTTTTATACATTTTTTTATCATCTGTAGAGTTAATTATGATGTCCAAGTAAAAACGGCGTTTTCTTATCACAGAACCAATTTTGTAAAACTATTCAAATGGTTAATTTCGGTATATTTTGCTGATCTTTTATAGGATCAATATGGAAACATGAAATTATTAATTATTCTGCGACCACAATTTTCACATGAAGATTAAAACCTCTCGATTAAAGGGCATTTATTTTATATATTACTTTTTATCTTCACCACAAAATGCTTCGGTCAATTTAGCCCAGTTACCGAACCCAAAATTCCTAAATCTGGTAATCATCAGAATTTCTCATTCACAAATCTTGTACAGTTAATGCCATACGGTTAAAAACCTTAGAAATGAATCACAAAACTGGGCTCATCCTTTTCGATAAGTCACAACTGTCAATTTATGTCGAAAAAGATTTAATTTTCATAATTTCAGCAGTTTTCCACGGATTATACTCATAAAAACTGAAGTGAAGAAAAAGCTGATAAAAACGACCACTGATAGTCATGTGAAATCGAAACTTCCCCGCAAAATAATGGTTTCCTCCAGTTTAGAGTCGTATAAATAAATTGATCATCAATATAATATATAATCAAATATATAAATCAATTTATAATATTGGCAAATTCTTGACAAAAGTTCATTACATTTTTCTTAATGCGTTTTAAATGTTTTATACCACATCAGTGATGTGGTATAAAACATTAAAAACGCATGAAGAAAAATTGTATGAACTTTAGTCAAGAATATCCAATATTATAAATTTGATTATATATTATATTGATGATCATTTATTTATACGACTCTAAACTGAGAAAACCATTATTTTGCGGGGAAGTTTCGATTTCACATGACTATCTATTTGGCTTGAAAATACCGCTAAACTTCAAAATATAATCTGAAAGTTCAATTAAATAAATCTACATTATGTCAAATTTTTGCTAAACACACAATCATCACAAGAAAATTGATCGCGAGCCAATCACCATGCGTATGATCAGGTGCTAGCTTAAATTGAAAGTCTTAGCAAAAATGTGATATTCTGTATGCTTTTTCTTTAAAAATCACCGATTCTGTGGATGCGAGATTTTGATGTTTTTTGGATTATGATATTGGTATCATCAAATCATTTTTTTAATGTTTGCCTTATAAACAAGTGCCAAAGTTCAATTTACTCACTGGTATCATATCACAATTTCTTCCGATTGAAATTTTGCCGCACCTTACCGATTTGTGTTCTTCGGTGTCCACGAGCCCTTCTGGCGTGAATGGCGTTCTCTAGCACCCTAATAGGTTTCAAAATTCTCGTTTACTTTTTTTTCTTCGTTTGTTTTTTCTTAAGTTTTCTTCTGACTCTCTTTTTGATTGCAATGGCGAAACTAGGAAAAGATCTGGGGCCTCTGACTGATATTTTTGAAGGAAAGGGCGCCCCAGGGCAAATGTGGCCCATTTCGTCCAACGTTTTTCGGCAAAGTCGGCAGCTTGTTATGTTGCTATATAAATTTTAGAGCCAGTTGCCCTTTATGGAAGAGTTAATGACATTTTGTCGAAATGAGCTCATAACTGGTGAAGAATAATAGCAAGAAATAGATAAAAGTTATAAACCTATTTGATTAACATGTTTTAACCATTTTGATAGCTTCGTGAAAAATCTGTTTTTGCTCTGATCAAGTAGCTCACCTTCTATACATACATTTTTAACAGGCAATAATGCAATTTTGAAATTAAGGGGGTAACCCGACGGGTTTCACTTTTTTCAAATGAATTTACTGAGCTGAGCTCAGTGAGCTCCTTATCAGCCATTAGAGTTTCAGGGGCAGTTCCGGTGGCTAAGCTAGAGCATATTATATTGAATTACTTTATTTTCGATCAATCAAACGCCAGCATTTTCCAAATTTTTGACTTTTTTGTTCAAATTTTATACGAAAATAAAACCTTTTACTAGCTTTGAAAATAAAGTCACCTCAAACGAGCATAGGTGCTGAGAATATTTTCCTGTACTCACTGATTAAAACGATATACGGATAGTTGTAATTTACGTTATGTATCTAAAATCCGGAAGAGAGGCTTTAAAGGGGAAACTGACATTTTTTTCGATAATTTCGGGTTGATTTACAGTCATCGGTCTTTAACAGCCACAGCTGGTACAAACTCGCTTACTACTATACTAATATTGGGAACGTCATCGAGCGGTGATATATTCTTGCGTAGGTTGGAGCATCTAATAGATACTATATAAAATAGTATTAATCATAATAGCGGCTATTAAATAGCCTCATGTTAAGGTTAACCTGCGCCAAGTGGACAAACCCATTATAACTATTGTATAACACTTTTATGAAGGTGGTTCATGTGTTTCTAATTGATACACGTATTTAGAGGTGTTTTTTGAACTTTTGATTATATTTTTGAAAACACAAAAAAATAAAATTGCCTCGAACTATTATGGTTTTTGAAATCCGAAAAAGAGAAGTTGAAAACGTTTTTGATTCTTTCCCCACTGTAGGCAAAAGTGAACGTATTAAATTACAAAATAATTCATAAGGAAGATTGTCAAAAAAGTGATTTCATTCAAAGAACATTTCTATTAGAAATATTCCCATGAGAAATATTCCCATTCAAAAAATATTTCCTTTTGATTCTAAATGACCAAAAGTGAACTTAAAAACTGGCTTCTAACCAGCTCATTAAATCCTGTTAATTTTTGGTGAATAGCACAAATAGGCCAAATACAGGACACTTTGTGAATTTGGAAGTTAACAAATTTAAGGGTATGGTGGTTCCTAATTTGACATATTCCCGATAAAAAATGAGCCAAACAGGGCTCTTAGGATATTATTTGGAATAGCCAACTTGTAGACCTAGCCTTGAGCTTGCAAAAAAAATATGTTCAATGGTTTTTGTATGTGTATTCTTTGATACGAAACTGTTACGAGGCCACCTTGTCAAAAACTTGAAAGGCTATCTCCTCCTAAGTTTTATTTTGAAAAAAACACAAATTTTTACATAACCTGTAAAATTAGTAGACAAAACTTCTGAGAAGCGTTTTTGTCAATGAATGCTATACTTTTTCTGGAGTATGCAAAAAACCACCGTTTTTTGGTCATTATTCATCGCAAAATTTTTCTCCTCTTAGGTTTAATTTCAAAATTCGCTCAATTTTTTGCAAACGCTAGTGCAAAACAAGCAAAAACTTCTGAGGAGCTGTTTTTCCAAATTTTGACCTCAAACACAAAGTATAAATTTTTTAAGGTCAATTTCCGAAAATAAATGTGCTTCAATTTTTTCGAAAGTAGACTCAAGAGAAAGCCAGGAAAACACGGAGGAGAAAATTCGCTAACGTCCGATATTTTGAAGTTTTGGTGGTCAAATTGAGAAAATAACTCAGAAAAAATCTAAAAATCTCAAAATTTTCGAAAAAATTTTTGTTGTTGTTTGGGTTGTTCTGTTCTTTTAAAACATAAACGATTGATTTGTTGCATTTTTATGACATAATAACTGCAGAAAATGTAGAAACCACCATACCCTACTACAGTACGGAACATTTTAGCCTGAGAAATAATTTATTCACAATATTTGAACTCTCGACGCTAATTGGTGGATATGGCTTACCAGTGAAATTTAAGCCATATTAACCATGAGCGTCGATGGTTCAAATGTAGTGAATAAATCATTTTGGACGCTAAAATGTCCCGAACTGTATCTTTTTGCATCAAAATAACAGGAATTCTGTTACAGGATAATCCTTACTCAAAACTATCAAGCTTATAATAAGGTCGTTCAGTCAAATAAAATTTCAGTTTTATGAAAAAAGTAATATTATTTCAATTATACATGACGAAAAAGATGGGATTTTTAATTTTGAATAATTATTATAAAAAAGGAAATTGCAATGAATTATCTTCGTACAAAAATTACGAATGCCAATTCATTTCAAGTGAAATTTTAAGTACAATCAATTAAATCATTCTACAAAAATTGATGTTTCAAGGCCCTTTGATAAAAAATGTGACAGTCAATGATTTGAATTTGCTAAAAATTCAAATGAAGAATATATGGGCCAGATTCAGCCTAAGCCATTCTGCTGACCGAAACAAACATATGATTTTTAAATTGTTGTTTTTAATGGCTCCAGTCCCCAGGTCAATAGACTATGGACCATAGTTTACGGATGAACATGGAATAAAATATCCGAAACGTCATAAATTACTATTTTATAATAGTTTACATGTATTGTTTTTTATTTTAAAAGAGCATATTTTTTCCCAATTGACATGGTAAAAGTATTTATAAAACAGCATTAGAAACCCTTCTACGTAGTACGGTAGTAGAATCTTAAAATGTTCGTCCGCATGAAGCCCGTAAAAATAAATTTTATCTGTCATTATTTCAAGTTTTTGAAGTAGCAAAATGACAAAAATTTCTGAATAAATCGGAAAGCTTTCATTTTTATAAGATAACCAGAAATCCATTAGTTGAAGATTTTTGCACTGCGGGTTTTGCGAGAAAAAAACATGCTGATTAGAGGCGTGCTGTCTCAACTCGGGCGCTAAAGGTAAAATCTTAAAATACATTTTTTCCAAAATTATATCTGGTCAGCTCAATTTTGTGACTACTGATTTGTCATAATTTGTTTCAAGAATGAGTTTATTCTAGCCCAAAAAAATGAATTTATTAACATTATTAAATTTCATTACAGCTTCCCGATTTATAAAACTGGATGTTTTTATTTGAAAACGTACCGTCAATTTTATTGGCAAAATGCAATTATAAAAGTGACCACTCTAATAAACTTTTAATCTGAACATATTTGTTTTAATCTATTTTATATATTAACTCTTCTCCCGATGAAAAAACATATTTTAGGGTGGTCACTGGCCAGTATTTTTAAAGTGCAACATTTTTTCTTCTCTTTGTTCAGGTTCATAGTATTGTTTTATACAGTGATTGTATTACAGTTCCTGTCCTCTTTTAAGCCCATAATTCCCCTTGAAAATGTAAATTTTGCTTTTTCAAATTATATAAATTATCTGTTATATTAAATAAGACAATTTAAAATTGAGTGGTACTATGGTGTCCGGACCGCAGTCAGCCGGAAAATTCGCAATGAACAATTTAATAGAAAATCAAAAACTGTAAACTAAGTCAAATTTTCCAAAAATGTCGAATTTTTTTCTTATTTTTCAAAATTTTGGAGTTTAAGCCCGATTTTGATTGGTTGAAATTTCACACGTGTGTCACATGTATTTGATGTATTTTTTTTGTTGATTCCGAAAATATATATCAATATACTGTTATTAATCAAGTTTTCGCTTTTTTATCCCATTGAAAAATCTGCAAAACATAAATAATGGCAATATTTTCATGCTTTTTGCTAATTTTTGCCCTATAGCGCGAAAAATTGACATTTATATGACCTACAACTTAATTTTTCGTGTACCTTGAATAATTTTCTTAAGTTTGCACATTAAATAAAAATCGAAAAAGTGGGGTTTTTTCTGTATTTGGAAAAAAATTATGCAAAAAACGAAAAAAAATGACATTTTTTTTGAATTTCGTATTTTTTTTATTAAAGTACTATAAAATTACTATATAAAGTACTACAAAACATTCAAAATTGAACAAACTCATTTAAATTAATTATTTCCGGTTTTTTGAAAAATGGTAAAATAATTTTTTTTTCATGATCTTTTGAGATTTTTGAAGCTCATAAAATAAGAGGAGAAATGAAAGATTGATCATTTTTGCTCTCTAGCGCCAAAATGTGTTAATTTAAACAAATAGAACGCTTGCATGACAAAGACTGGACAATTTGGGTATAAATTAATGGGTCGGTGATTGGTGTACCCATTTGGGTACGCAAATTGGTCTGAAAAAAAAATAACTAGGTTAATTTGGGTACGGAAAGCACGGGGCGTGTTTAGCGTACCCAAATTGGTCTGAATGAAAAATATGATGTGAAAAACGCAACGTCATGATTATGCGTCATTAGGGTGGTTGAGGAATTCCACCGAATGCACTGAAACACAGTGATAGACATAACTTATGCCGCATAAGTAGGGTCAGTACCGGGAGACTTATCTGCAAAACTAAACCCCTCAGTACGGATTCTTTGAGTTTTTGTAACGCGATCGGTATAATAACAACAACAAAATCAATAATAAATCAACCTTTATAGCGCGTTTCAAGGCCCGAAAGGTTGTTTTTTCATACTCAAATTGTGACCACTTGGAGGCTCCAAATTTGTTTTCTATGGTCGGAATCATTCTTTTTGAGAAAGTTTAACCCCTTTAAGGGTTAATAAAACTCAAAGAATCCGTACTGAGGGGTTCAGTTTTGCAGATAAGTCTCCCGGTACTGACCCTACTTATGCGGCATAAGTAATGCCTATCAATGTGCTCCAGTGCAGTCGGTGAAATTCCTCAATCACCCTAATGACGCATAATCATGACGTTGCGGTTTTCACAACACATTTTTCATTCAGACCAATTTGGGTACGCTAAGCACGCACCGTGCTTTCCGTACCCAAATTGACTTAAATAAAAAAAATAATGCAGATCAATTTGGGTACGGAAAGCACGCTCCCAAATTAATGCCAAATGCTCAAAATCGGAGTGGGTTGGATTTTTTCTATTTGACAAAATAACTTTGAAAATAAATTTCTTTTTCAAAATTTTTTTTTTAAGATTTTTTTTTGATGGTTTTTTGATAAAAAATCAAGCTTTTGAATATCTTTTGAATATCTTTTGAATAATTAATTTAATTGAATTTGCGTTCAAAAATTAAAGAAAATTATTTCTTGAATATGTTATATACATTTTTTATGGTTGAAAATAAAAAAATTAAGATATTGTAAAATATAAATTTTTATTTTTTCTTGATTAGTAATAAGTTTTTGAACCAATTCAGATTATTTTATATCTATTTTTAAGCTGAAAATCTTTTCTTATTTTTTTAATGTTAATCGATCAAAAAAAATATTTTTTAAATTTATTACTTATATAATAAGAATGCCTAGCATATGTAAAAAAATTGAACGCTATTTAATTCAATGATTATAAAATTTATTTAATAAAGTAGTCGTTGAAGATATTCTGACAATAAATAGATGACATTGGCCCTTGCCTGTTTTACAAAAAAAGAATTTATACTGCTCTTTACGCCACCAGGTGGTAAAAAACTATACTATGTCCTAAATTTTCGGACTCATAAGACCTTTTTATCGGGTAGCTGTTTTTTTGCTCGAGAGCCCTAATGATATCCCAGTTCCGAGATTCATATGTGGTCTTTACAACACCCGGTGTGTTGAAATAACTGATGCCAAAATTTTTTTGTTAAAGTTCTCCATATAAGTATATTTTTTAGTTTGAATTATGATTAGTTCTATTAAAACTGCCGGTTACGGGTATTTTCAGCTGATAACCGGTAAACCGGTTGACCCTGAAAATCTATATTGTTTTTTATTGATAAAAATTTCGTCGGCTATAAAATGCAGAAAACCGTTTCTTAATACCTACTATTATTTTTTTCATTGAGTTTTTTGGGAAGAACAAAAAGATTAATAAAGTATATTCATATTTAATGATGTTGTGAGGATATGACTATGAATCATAGAAAGAACTCGTTTGAGTGATTTTTTTTGATATTTAAGAATTGAAATCACTTCTAGAATTATAGAAGTTTGTTCAGTATAAACTGTCAAGTCCAAAGACCAAAACAGAGTATGAGCCAAATTTCATAAAAACTGAAAAAGCCATTCTTATTTGCTTTTTTCAGAAAGGTTCGAAGAAAAGTATCTTCGAGGGGTTTCGGAAAATTTTCTGGTTTTTCCTCGAAATTTTTTTAAAAAAGAAGAAAAAGTGTGAGACTTTCGAATGCTTTGAAGTAGCTCGATTTGGATATCAATTGAATCGGAAAAATTCTGAAATAATTAGGCTGGAAAAGTTTTGTTGAAAGAAAGCTGTCTTTTCTTATTTTTTGAGAAATTGAAATGACAATTTTAACAATATACTGTCATTTTTTTGGTCTGAAAACAAGTAGTATACTACGAAAATGTCATAACATTTTGGATAAGGTAAACATGACACAGGAGCATTGTTTGGTCAAATTTCAGAGATTTCGACATGTAACACCCTCCTGTAGATACGTTTCAGGTTGAAATTGTTATTTTTTACCATTTTTTAAAAAAAATAAATTTTATCAAACTCAGTGGTTTTTTTGGTAGAGATTGAGGGTGAGAAATGCGATTTGTGATTTTTTTTAATTATTTGTTATTTGCAAACAAGGAAATAAAAAATTTACCTAATGGATCGCGTAAAATAAATTGACTGGTCACGAGTTGTCCAAAGGAAATCACAGTGATACCTATATTACTGTGCGCCTGTCCAACATATTGAGGACGAGAATGTATTTGATGGACATCAAAAATTATTTTGGATTCGAGACAACGCTGTGTTTTCAATAACAATCCAATATCTGTAGGCAATATTATGGGTAGATTGACATCAAACCCATATTTTCGTAAAATGGTCAATTTATAACCAAGTTTTGATTCTAGCTCCATTGGCGTACTGTAAATGAGCAACCCACAATAGTAATTGTATGTTAGCCAAGTAAGGTCCGAACTATTAGAATCATGATCAAGAAAGGCAAAGTTATTGAAACGTTCAGCGCGATGCTCATTTAGTCGTGCATCTGTAGAGTAAACTAGAGGGCCATCTGAGACAGGTAGTTGCAAATAGCTGCAAATGTGGGGGAAGGCATCACGTAGCATGGATATGTCCTCATATTTCTCCCCATATGATTGATAAGACTGCTGGATACAGGAAATTAGAAGCCTTAGCGTGGCTTCAAGGGGATTTACCATAAGGACACTGAAAAACATATTTAGAAGTTTTTCAAATAAGTTTAAATTATTTATGAGTTTTTTTATTTTTTTATGAATTTTTTTAACTACTTTAAAGTTATCAAGAGAAAACATTATTTTCGGTCGTACAGAGTCACACTTGAGCAAACTTGGTATGATCTGTTTTTTTTGGATCTGTTATTTTTTTGGTGAAAACACTGTGGATTCAGAAAATACGAATGTTTTTACGCACTTTTGTTTTTAAAATATGAATGTGACGGACTCTCCTAAAAACAGAATAATCACCGGCATAACCGGCTGGACCCCAGTGTACGGAAAAATTTTTTTGGGATGATCTGTTAACGCTCACTACGACTTTTTACTCCAAAAAAAGGTTTAGATGTAGAAAATTTTTTTCTAAATACAAAAATGTAAAAAGAGTACAGAGAGACAATTGATTTTTTTGGTAAATACTTTTTACATTAGAATATTCAATAAGTCACTGTTTTTTTGATTTTTTTACAAATATCATCCTCACCCTAGGTTGAGCCTCAAGTCTTAGTCAGTATTTTTTTGGAAAAACAAACGACAAACTTGAAATTTTAAATTAAAATTAGCATTAGGGCTGCAAAAAGTATAGGGACAATTATATACTTGAGGTTGGAACTTATGAATAAAAATTGTAAATTTGTTTTGAAAACTGATATTTGCGTTGGATTGCTTTTGCATGGATAAAATCCGATTGTTGGTGCAAATTAGGACTTTTTTTGAAATCAACTAGGAGCATGATCAAAACTGTTCATATTTTGTAGGCCGATCAAAAATGAGTTGCGTCTCCACGTGGATTAAAATAGCTGCCAGGCAGAAAATGTTAAATGGTTATCGGTATTTTTTTCACTATGTTTTACTTTTACTTTTAAAAAAAGAGATGTGGATCATCTATTTTGGTGGAAGCCATCTTTACTTTAACTCATTGGTGTGTAGGTTGACATTTTTAAGTAAACCAAAAATACTAATTTTGAGTACATTTAATAAAAATTAAAAATGCAAAACTGAAGTTATGCGCTTTTTTCTTTATGAATATGTAGGAAAGTAGTATGAAAAATTGGTTGTAGGACTAGCTATGTTAATTTTCGTCTTTTATGCCTTTTTTTCAACCATCATGGGTTTATTTGGAAAATAATCAATAAAATATACATGCCCAGTGATTAGTACATAGGCTGAAAATCGTATAAACAGGTTTTTATATGATTAAAACACTGTTTCCTTTTAAAAAAAAAACGAAATTAAATTGGCAATAAAGGCATTTTGTTTAAAACTATAAAACTATAAAAAAATAAAAATATTAATATAAAGATAAGTCCTTGTCGATAAGAGTCCTTATCCATAAAAATAAGTAAAAGTTTAAACAACTTTATATTAGAAATTAGATTATGATATTTTTTTGTACCTATAAAGACTGTGTAATATTGATATGTTATAGTCAGAACTTTAGCTTAAGATTTTTTACCGGCAAACATTACAATAGGCCCTACATTGTGATGAGTTAAGAGAATTGATACCTCGAGTTGTCTCGTTGTTATTACGGAAAGTCTTAAACTACAATCTAATACAGAAAAATGTCCTTTTGCTTCAAAATTATAAAATTATAAACCATAACAATCGATTAGAAAAGAAATTATTTAAAAACTGAGTATTTGACATAAAATGCGAAACCAATAAAAATAAATGATATCAGAATAAATTTTCACAATTTCATGAGAGATTAAAATTTTTTTCTATGTTAAAAGTTTTTTATATAAAAACAAAAAATGGCTAAGTCATATTTAAAGTATGCCCACCATTAATATCGACTAATAGAAATAGTGTGTGAATTGTTATAAAGAATAGTTATATATTGTAAATTATAAAAAAAGTTTTCGGTAATTGATTAGTTTTAAAAAAACTGCAAAAATTCGGCAGTTTTTTTTGGGTCATCGCTACTTATTATTAAAATTAACACACTATTTGTAAGTAAGAGTGGGAAGATTTTTTTGTGAAACTTTTTGGACAGGTTTTTTCGAACAAATTGATAGGAAACTTTAGTTATGTCGATGGGAATTATTGTGAATATAAATCATAAGACGCCATAAAAAATATCTAGTTGGAAAGCAATTTCTCACAAGGTCACCATGCAAATACCCATGTAAAATGACGATTTTTAAGTGGGTCAAATAAAATAGTCGGTAGATTGATAATGAGCCGATTTTTTTCAAATACGAGATGTGGTCCTTGCCTAGAAAGTATATACTCTGTAACTACCGGATAGCCATAGGGGAGACTTTTTTTCCTGACAAATTTTGACAAATAGTAGAGTTTTTTTACTCGATAAATAAAGGCCATCTATAAAAAACTAAAAGATATTTGTCAATAATTGTTGGGGATTGACCTGTAATGGTCTCGTCTCACACACTATAAATTATAATATTAAAATAAGATGCCCTCATGGAAAACATGGATGAGGTTTTTTTTGAAAATCAAAAAGACGGTAAAAGTCAAAAATTTGGAAACAATATTTTTTTGGCAGAGGTCGTTTTTTGTGAGAATTGAACACATATTGAGAACTAGGATGTAAGGCAATTGAGGAGTACAAAAATCTCTGAAAACTTACGTGATAAGGTGTCACTCGGAGAGGCAAGCAGGTGATGAGCAGTTGGTTAGAATTGAGTATCTTTCAGGTAGTGGTGGGGGAGTAAAACTGTGAAACAATAAGATTGATTTGAAGATCTCTATAAAAAAAGCTAAAAAATCAATAAAAATGTCGAACTCGGAAGTGAAATTATCTTCGAGTGATACAAAAATATCTACTTTTAAAATGCAGTTACACCGAAACCATGATTAAACCGGATAACTCATGAAATTCAGAGAAACAGTTGGTCCCCTACCAATATCCTATAAGTGCATCGGAATAACTAAGAAAGTTTATGAGAATACTATAACCAAAGTTATATTATAATTATGTCAAGTGTAAAAACCTATGTGTTTGACAGAACTTATTTTTTTGAGTCTGTTTGGTTTTTTTTCGATGATTTTTCCCGACTTTACGAACTCAAATGTGATTATGAAAGATGTCGGATAAATCTCAAAATTAAGTTTTTAAGATGCTACTGAATGATTTTTTTGAAAAGTGCTTATCACTGAAATCCTGCTTGGAAATTGTTGCTCTAATAATGCTTTATAAGTAAAAATCCGCACCCTGAATACTATAAGACTGCCCTGATTGCACTGTCATTTTGACGGCAGAGCAGAAATTTTTTTCAAAATACAAAATAGGTTTGCTAAATTATTTTAAGTAATAAAAAAATTATTTTTTAGTAATAAAAATATCGAGAATCCATTATCAGGCCAGTAAAAATCTTAAGACTTGTAAAAGATTTGTGTGAAAATCTACTTTTTTCGATAATTTAATGCTTTATTTTCAAAAGATCTTGTGAGGATGATGATTTTTATAAGTTTTAGTAGAACCATTTCGATTAAGTGGACAATTAGCAAACTTGTGTTGATTTTTTTGATTACCATGTACATACATGGGTGGAAACTATATGAAGATAAACTAAAGTCCCTTTAAAAATTATACATGATTACCTTGCAAAATTAAAATTTAAGATGGACAAAATGTTTTAGGTGAAAGGTCCATGTCCGAATTTATTTTTTTAAGTTGTTTTTTTGCTAGACAGGACAAATTTTTTATAAAGAGGTTTTTTTCTACAGATTAATAGGACTAGGGTAGAAAAGTGACTGTCACTAGTTGGCAGTAGTGGTTTGAATCGGACGCATGGTGGTTTGATGTGATGTAGTCGACGGTTGCATATTCTAGAGATTGTCAAATACGGCATCCTAAAAATTGAAATATTAATAAAAGTATTTTTCCCTCAAAAAAAGGGACTTTCTAGGTAAAAATTAGTTTTCATATATACCAGTTTTTCATGGAAATAATCTTAAGAAGTTGTTACTTACTTGAAGATTAGAACAGGTTGTCGGGGCTTCTGTGATCATCGATTGATCATTTATAGAAAGGGAGCCAGAGGGCTTTTCATTAGAGATTTCTTCAGAAATAGAATCTTCCCCACTGGTTACGGCGGCAGCGGTTCGAAATGAGTCTTCATTTAAAGGTGAAAAGTCCAGGGAATTTCCAAATGATTCTGCAAGACAGGCTACTCGAGGCTCTGAGTAGGGATATGTGGCTCGTACTATAGAACATGAGAGAGGATGTAGCTGATAATGATCATCTACAGTCTTTCTGATGCTCGAAAAAACGCTCGATCTGGGCACTTGATGACGGGACTCAAAAATATTTACAAAACTTTGTAGAGCGTATACAGCGGAGTCGTCCTGTAGTTCGATAATATGACACCACATATCATCTACAGCCTGTTTTAAAAATAAAAATTTAAAAATAATAAATAAAATCTACTGAAAAGTAGCGCCAGAGAGTAACTTGTCAAAATCCTCAGTCAAGATTATAAGTCAGAATTATGGGATTATTGTTTTTGAGTAAAATTTCAAATTTCATTTTTTTGAGATAAAAACTACATTGTTTTCAGAAATACACTGTTTTTATTTTTTGATTTTTAAGAATGTTTACTCTTAAGGAAAATTGATAACAGCAAAATCAATAATGACATTAAGGGGGACATGATTTGGTCTTGTATGTTCGGAGGTGATAACTTACACATGTCAGCATGTAATTTTCATTTCCAAAGTAGGTCTTTAATTCATGCACATAGATACCATCGAAGTAATGATGCTAAAATTATCTATAAACAAAAATGATATATTCAACATAAAAATAGGATGTTTTTCTTAAAATTTTTTTGGTTTTTTTAAGTTTGTTTGTTTCCTTAGTTTTTTGAAGAGAGGGGTTTTTTTTCTACGTAAAATTGTACATGAGCCTATTTGTTAAAAATTGATCAATAGGTTTTATGTGCAGTAGATTCTTATGAAAAATTATCAAAATACTTACAATGTACATTCGCTTTAATGACAGCATGAAATCTTTCAGGCAAATTATGGTGGTTGTTGAGGAATCTGAGAATGTTAAAATTTTGAAGTGATATGTAATCAAATTTAATATAAATTCACATCGAAAAACAGTTTCCGGATAATTTGGGGGATAACCAAGTGCCCAATTTTCATTTGGACGGTCTTTAACACCGGGATGGAATCTACAAATCCGTCCAAACCTAGCAGGCCCAGAGTTTACGGCATTTATTAATAATGGCCGTAAACCCCAAAAATGAGCGGGATAAGGTCTGACGCAATTGACCATATTTATGGCGGCCTCTGATTTGTGTTGTCTATCTCTTTTCAAGAATGCTGCAGGTCTGTCCTAAAAATAAGGTTAATTAAAAACATAAAAGTTTACATAAAATCTGCATAGAATTATTATAGGTTTTTTTATATGGGAAAAACCATGCAGATATATTTTTTTGAGTGAAATTTTTATATATATAATTTTTTTGTTTTTTCAAATTAATAGAGCTATCTAACGTAACTAGCACTAAGATAGATATAATAATGTTTGAAAATATAAAGGCAATAAAAGCGAGTTATTTTTTTAGAAAAACTACAAAAAGTTGTGACTAGAAAAAGATTTTTTTAGATCTATTTTTTAAAAAAATCAAAACTGTTTAACTAATCATAGATAAAATGATGATTTCTGCAAGAAAACATCAAAAAAACAATATTATGAAAACAGCTGCCATAGACCTGATCGTTATAAAGGATTAATTAGTAAAATGGTGTAGATAAAACTTACGAGTGCCTCTGCCTCATGTAAGAGCCAGGTTATTCTTTCAGGGTCTAAAACCTCTTCTCGATGGCCATCAGCATAACATAGGACCAAACGCTCATATGATCGTTCAATTATGACCCGCTGCATGCAGGATCTGTCTGTGTTCATCTGAGCGTGTCAAAGGTTTTTTTCTAGAAAAATACAAAACTTTAAATAAATACTATAGGTTAGGAAATAAGAAATGTTAAAAGTCGGTTTTATTTAATAACAAATGATTTTTATGAGAAGTTCATAACGACAACTCTCTCCGAAAATTTTTAAAAAAGTAGACTAGGATCTATTATCAACCGAAAATAAGTTAGGATGTATTCCCCTTTTGATTTCTTTGGTAAAACATTTCGAGCCTGTGGATAGATATGTGATTTCATATCTCAAAGGGAGTTTTTTCTGGAAAAATCTTGAAATTTTTTACAAAATTCGCATAAAAATGCCTATTCAAAAGTTATGTATGAGATTAAAAAATACATTCCAAAGATATCCTGAATATATCCTGACCCAAGTTTTGTGATCTAGATTACGGACATATAAATTAAGACCTTAAAAACACATAAAAATTAGACGATAGGAAAGTTTTCTCTATAAAATAACTAAATAACAGGATAAAATGCTATTATATATTTTCCATAAATAGAAAGACGATAAAATCTCGTAGAGTCAATAAGTGACCAATAAGAGAGTGTAAAATTTATACAAAAATGAGTAATTTTGAGTCATGATAAAGTAATGAGAAGTGTTTCAACAATTGTAAATTTAAAAATTTAATATACTGTTAATAAAGTAATTTCATTTTTTTGTATATTAGAAATGATAAAATAAAAAGTGAGTTTAAAAATATACTCGATAAAACTTGAGATATAGAACCCGCTGTCTTAAAACGTAAAAATAATATTAACTTAAAGTTCATTGAATAAATTTATATAAAGGCAGGGAAGTATGTTAATACTATAAAAATTTTTTCTGAAAGACATTTGAAAATAAAGATTAAAACCAATGGAAGTATGTCAATGTCTAAGTTTGAGTTATGATTTTATTGTAAAAATTCTGTTGAAATATTTTATTAAAACTTCTTGTCTGTACACTTGTATCATATAACTATTTTAATGTAAAAATTAACGGTGTAATACTATTGAATTATTAATGATATAGTACGTAACTGTAGCCAATCTGTCCCCTTAGATTGCAAATAAACGAAAATAATAATAATAATAATGGTTTTTGGTCTAGACGGCGAGGGCTGCCTCAAAAGTTCCCTGAACAGAATTTTAATTAAACATTTTAATTTCAATTAAACAGAAGTAAATTTCTTCAAAAAAACTTTCAAACTCAAATAGAAAAAATCCGCCTCCTTCGATTTTGAGCATTTGGCCTTTATTTAAACCCAAATTGTCCAATCTTCAATCTAAACAAATAAAAGCTTGTATGACCAACACACTTTGGCGCTAGAGAGCAAAAACTCACTAAATTTCAGTTTTGGCCACCTTATGGTCAAAATAAAGAAAAACTCTAAACTAAAATTTTCTTGTCGAGACGATTTTTGATCTTTTGATACTAATTTCGAGAAAATCTGTGGGAAGCACTTTTTGACTGCGGACACCCTAAGTGGTACTTTCAGAGCTTTGTACATTGGTACTTTCTTAATAAGATACATATTCAAAAGTCCTCAAACTCACAAAAGAAATTATAGTCAATCGCTATTACTAATAGCCTATTAGTCAGGCATAATTCGAGTCTGTATCTTACAAATCTTTATAAATTAGGTTTGAAAATGCGAAATGACTAAAGGGCATACCCGGTGTAAGGTGTTCTTATCGGCGCGCTGATAACGATTAGAACGTTTTTATAGCCTATGTCATATACGATTTGAAATCCGGAATTTTAAAAGTCAAAAATGGGTATCAATTTTGTTGGCTTAGGCTTCGTAAGATCGGCCATGTTGTTATGTTCACACAACCGGCAACATATCAATTTGTTAACCAACCTCTTTAAGGGTTTGGTTGTCGGTAAATGAAGCCTAAGAGACAAAAGTTTTTAATTTTATTTAAATTACTTTTGATGATTTCAAAAATATTTTATACAGAGGAGATACATTTTTCACAAAATGACAAAAAAAAGAGAAAATATTAAAAATTTCAGTCAGTGCCGAAATTATACTCATACTAATTATGTTTTGCGAATACTGGTGACCAAAATCGAACCTTCGAGAAAGTGATGAAAATATGCAGTGGATGCAATAGGCTTAGCAATTATCGCAATAGGCAACATTTTTGAACTCATTCTATCGGCATTATTGCAATATTGCTATTATAGGCAACGCTTTTGCCGTCACCCACTGTATTATATATATACAAAAATCGAATACTCATAATACTATGATAACTTCTACGAAGGGTTTTACGAAGAAAAAATTCTCTACAAGATTGAGAATGTTGCACCTTTATAATAAAGGCTTAATTAGACCTAACTGAACTTTACAGTTGTTTTGTCGATTGGCACTGATTCAAAATTTGACCGAAAAAAAACGCATGAACCATTGTATGCATGTAATCCTACGTAAAATATGCTTGGAAAAAGACCCATAACACATTGATTTGAAAATAAGGACCAGGGATCGCTACTGGATAAATTATTTAAAATTGAGTTTTTTTTTCTTGAAAATATGAATAATTATTTGGTAATTTAGACATCTGATTATGAAAGTCAAATAAATAAACACCAGAAATCTTCTACTGAAAATTTCTATTGAAGCCAATGTTCTCAGAATGAAAATTGTAATCTTAATTTGTTTTTTAATTACGCTTTATAATTTTAACTTAGTTTCAGACTTTCATAACAAATATTTAAATTTCTAGAATCATTTTTTGAAAAAAAAATTGCTACAATTTCAAACATATATTGGCATTTTAGGAAAATTATTTTGTAATTCTTAGAATTAAAATTTACAGCTATGGTAACTTATGGGCCATGAAGAATGCCAATTCCCCAGGAATTGTCAAAATCAGCTTCTTTGGAAAGAAATTGGAAACTGAGTTCCGTATGGTAAAAAGAGTCTTTTTAAAAGACGTCATTTTTCCTGGTTAAATTTTGAAATGGGTTTGAAGATAAATCAAAAAATAACCAATTTTTCGAAAGGGTGGCGGGCAGGCGTAATTGACATAATCACAGCGGGCAGATGTACTTCAAGGTCTACTATCGCATTTGTGATGAAAAATTGACCAAAAAATCATCCAAAATTCTTACTCTGACCAGCCTTTAACTTAATTATCAATTCTAGATCTTGTTTTAATTGACCATTCAGAGCGTATCTTTCCTGACGCACGGTGCTTTTTTTGAGGGTGAATAGGAAACATTAAAATTCTTATGATGGATAAAAAGCACCGTGTGACGTCTGGCGTATGGCCCATACGGTATGGGTGAAATCCGGCCTATAGGTGAAATTCGGCGTAAAGGTGAAGGTTTTTTGCGAAAAATCTTTCACGTATACGCCGGACCCTGCTGTAATGCCATTTTTAGAACAAAGCAAGCCTCTGGCGTAAAAATAAATAATTTGGAAGAATTTTTAGAATTTTAATTTGATTTTTTGTCAACTAAAGTAAAAAGTACGCAACCACAAAAATGAAAGTGATAAAATAACCTCTAAGGATATTTTCGGTGCGATTAAACTGAGATTGCTCGCTATATTCGTAATAATATTAATCCGTCATCTTGGTAGTGATCAAATAAACAATACATACAGTATGGTACGTTTTTGCTTTCTTTTTTCCAATTTGCATAAATCTGAATTCCACCGTTTTGATTGGTTTAATCTGGAAAAGACGTAGGTATTTGCCAAAATTGATCGTTCTCAATGGGGGATAGCAAGTTATGCAAATTGGAAAAAAAAAGCAGAAACGTGATATACAGTACAGACATTATTTCGTTTTTCAGATTTACTTCAAACTCCGTTTAAACTTTAAACTGTGCGTTTAAACTGTGCGTTAACTTGTTATAGATTGAACTTTTGCAGATAATGGGTTTGCGATAGATTAGATTTTGGGTAAAATTTTTTCCTAATTTAATACATTATTGTTCGAATAAATCAATAAATTAAACTTATAATTAGTTCAATGTATTAATGTTATTTCTCGAAAACTGCAAAATAGGAATGAGGTTAGAAAACAAATAGGTTTTCGAACACACATTCCTATTTTGCGTTTTTCGAGAAATAAACTAAGTTCATAGTACTAATTAATTATGAATAAACCTATTCCCAAAATTGAATTTATCGCATACTTGTTTGGGACCCAAGTGGCCGTGGAACATTATAAATCTAAGAGCGAGTTATGACTCATAACTTATGAGTCATAAGTTATGACAAAGTTACATAACTTTTACACATCGTACGACCAACGTAGCCAAAATCAAGGATGAGAACCGAGGCAAAAAAGCTCAAAGGTGTCGCAAGGAGATATCTCATTATTGCCAAGACTAACTTGGCTTGACGTCTTTTTATTAACAAATAAAGTAGATTTTGATGTCAAACTTCGATAAACAGAAATTGAACTTCGACCATTGTCGAGGGATTATGTCCCTTGTGTAATTACTGTTGAAAAGCTGTTTTTATAATCTTTTCCAGATTAATTATCAAAAATAAGAAACGATTCATAGGTAGCATACTTTATAGGCATATTCTGATTGTTATTTACTTCTAATGAAAGTTTTGTTAATTTCTTATTTAACTGCTCTTTGAAAGCGGTTTTTCCTGGTTTTAAGATATGTAAAATACTATATTATATTGTATAATATTAACAATCAAATAAAATGCTCTCTATGATAGAATAAATAATATACATGTATATCCCTTTAACACCTTTCGCTGGATCTGAGAGATGTGGGCTGAAAAGCGGCCTCATGAGTGGCTAGGAGGGGTCTGAGGAGTGTCAGGATTGGCTCCCTAGCCGCTTTTCAGCCTACATCTCTCAGATCCAGCGAAAGGTGTTAAAGGGATATGATACGTTCGCGGCGAACGGTTCGCCTCATTTACCTTTCAGAAAGGTCCTTTCTGTCACATTTCTCGTACTACCTTTTTTCGATTTATTTTTTGTTCATATTTTTCTTCAAATAAATACAAAAATTCCTCAGAGAACCGTCTGAGTAGTTAAAATGGTGAATTTTTCAAAATTTTAGCGTTGTAAAAATCGTGTTTTTGCCTTTTTTTCTTAGGGCGCACTTTTTGCCTGAAATTTGCCAGGGGCGTTATGGGGACGCACTTTGGTTCTAAAAATTTATGAATATCGCAGTATCAGTGATACTGTATCACCCTAATTTATTGCCACCAGAGGAAATCGTTCGTCGATAACACGTTTTTCGATAACAGTGCTCTACCGCTCTCGTAAAAACTATATATTAAAAGAATTTTACGTATCCTTGTCTTCTCACCGTCAAAAAATGGTCGAAATCCTGCTTTTTGGAGTTTCCTGTATATATTATATCGTATGCGACTCTGATTTAATAAAGGCCTAAGAGACATAAAAAATGCTCCAAATTGATACGAGGTGATAATTAAGTGTACTACGAACCCAATCATCAAAAAAGTTTTTCGAAATTTTCGCATTTTTTTCTAAGTATTTTTGAAAAAATGAAGTTAAAAAATAACGTTTGCTTAAATTTGATCACTCAAACTTCAAAATATCGTCTTGACCTATAAAAATACCCTATATTTATAGATTCATATTTGGTCTCAGCAATTGAAAATCAAAAAAAGTCACGAGATAGACGAAATAGCTTTTTTCACCACCAGGTGGCGCCGAGTGTCAAAATTAATAATGCCCAAGTTTTCCGTCCAAAAGTCACCCTAGTAAGTATATTATCTTGTTCCAGTACAGCATGTAACGTTTTTGCTTTCTTTTTTCCAATTTGCATAATGTGCTATCCGCCAATGAGAACGATCAATTTTGGTCGTTAAACCAATCAAAACGGTGGAAATCAGATTTATGCAAATTGTAAAAAAGAAAGCAAAAACGTTACATGCTGTACTGTTCTTGAAATTAAAAATAAGGGGAACTATCGGGGGTCTGTTCCGGTGTTCCGCCGGCCAGGTGAAGATTAAATAGCCTTTTTGATTTCCCGAACTTTTTTTATTTTCGCGCCTTTTTTTATGTCAAAAACATCTTTTTTTCCTCTTCAAATAATGGAAATTTTGCAAAAGTGACTAAAATATTCGTTTGTAGCAAAATGCATTACATTTCGCATGTACCGCGTATTCGAGATTTTTTTTCATAATTTATCGTTATTTTCGATTTATTCTTGCATTTATTTGCTCCCCTGTCCTACCAGGTTGTCCTATTATAAAAATAACTGAGCCATATGATATGGGCCATATCCTTTTACGAAGAAAGTAGATATTTTCTGATTTGGTCTAGTTCATAAGTACTACTTTTAGCACAAAATGTACTAGACCAAATAATAAAATATCTACCTTCCTCGTAAAGAGATATCGAAAATGATGCCTATGTGGCCTTTTTTATCGGGCGTCATAACTTTGAGAAAGTGACCAATGAAATCGCGGGATTCTTAAATTAAGTCGACAATCGAGTGATGTGATTGGACACTGGCTCAAAGTTCTGACGCCTGATAAAAAAGGCCACCTAGGCATCATTTTCGATATACATGAAAAATGACAAAATAATCAATTTTTTTCATTTTGCATCCCTTCAGCTAGGAGGTAAAATATATCAAAATCTACTGAAATTAGACACACATGTTGAATTGTGTATCTGTTCATACTGTTACATTAATAATGTATTTTTACTTGCTTCACTCAGGTTTTCTCCGATTTTTATCGAAAATTCCTGGGCATCGAATTTTTTGTGCCTACAGCTAAGTTATGGTCTTATCTCAACCTGTTTTTAATATCAAAAGTTTTTTGTTTTCAAGCTGCGTATGATAAGTACGTGGTTCAACTATTAATTTCCCCAATGAACGAGAAATAACTTATGATGAAAAAAATATGACTTTTAACTTAATTTTCCGGTTGGTCGAACATGCCAAGAAGTAATAAGATAAAACTTTCTTCTAAAGATTACCAAAAACCATTTTTGAAATTTAAATAATATTGTTATGTAGAGTCTCTACAGTAGAGACGATTTGAAATAAGGAATTTCAAAAGTCAAAAATCGGTTTCAATGTGTTAAGGCTATCTTGTAGAGAATTTTTTTCTGGTCATTTTAAGACTGAGGATTTTTTTCGTTTTTGAAATTTTTCAAAAAAAAAATTAATTTAAGGTCAAATTTACATGACTAACTTTAGACAGCTGTAAAAGTTGCAAATTAGGAGCTAGCGCACTTTGATTTAAGTCATAATGACCACCCGGTCGACCACAATGACCGGTCAAAGTTGAAGGTCAATCTCAAGGTCATCGAATTCCTATAAAAGACCCACGAAAATGATCCCCGTGGCCGATTTTCTAATGAACGTATGAAGAACTATAGGTGAATTATGTACGCTTACGGTGCTAGAGAGCAAAACATTTTAATATGATTTAAGAGAAGTTGAGCAATCGCTTTGAAAATACGACCAAAAGATTGCGCGTAGTCGACTTTCTAATGACGGTATTAACAACCATGGGCTAATTATGTATACTAAGGGTGCCAGAGAGCAAAATACATTTTCATCTTCTCAAATCATGAAATTGTATTTTAATCTCTAGCACCCTTAGTATAAATAATTAGCTCATGGTTGTTAATACCGTCATTCAAACGTAATAATTTATTCTCAATTATTACATATCCCTTTATTGCCCTCTCCGCAAGATTTGGGCCCTCAAAAACACGGGGGGGGGGGTGAGAAAACAACGCGTTTCAAAAACGACTTAGCCGATTAAGTTTTTAGATAGCTCAAACTGTGCACACAAATATCTAGTGGATAATACAAAATAAGAATTGGTCTGAATCAGACCATGTTTTCTATTTTTCTTAGACCTTTGTTTCTATTTTTTAACAAAACTAATAATTAAACAATTTCAGTAATCTTAGAAAATAAAAAATAAAAAATTGGTCCGATTAAAAACAATTTTTAATGTTTATTAATTAGATAATTGTGCTCAGTTTGAGCTATCTACGAACTAAATTGGATAACTCGGTTTTCAAATGACGCGTCGTTTTCTCACCCCTGTGTTTGAGGGACCAAATCTTTGGGAGAGGGCAATAAAGGGATATACTTTCCTTAGGGTAAAACTTAAAAAAAAATTTCAAACTTTAGAATTTTTTAAAAAACTGATATTTTTACAAGTGTCACAATTAAAATTTCAGTGCCTTGAGTTTTCATACAATTTTTTAGCGTTCCATTATCGCGAATTTTAATCCTAATTTTAAAATTACATTTAAATCTTAAAATTTGAACAGCCGTTGGTTAAACTACGCAGGAGGAGGTCGATTTTTTCTCTACTTTTTTTTCAAATTTTGATTTCGAATTTTAATTTTTGAAATTGTAAAATTTTCCACATTTAAGGGGGTACTCAACGGTTTTTAAGATTTTGGATCGGGGCTCAGAAGAAAACGAAACAAGTTTTAGAAATTCTGAAAACCCTAAAATGAAAATCTATCCTTCTGCTCCCGACCAAAAGTAAAATAACAAATTTTGACTTCAATGTCTTTTATCTCGGAAACGGCTCTATGAAAATTGATCAAATTTCGTAAGAATATCGGTTTCTACTATGTCGACAGTTATCGGGAATATTTCGCGAAAATTTCGATCGGACTTGTTCTAGAATTATGAAAAACCGTTTTGCAGATTAGTTGAGCCGGAAGTCAATTTTCATGATTTTTAGAAATAAATGTCATCGTATTGAGTTGAAAGTACCATCAAATGAGAGCTCATGCTCTACTGAGGAAAAAATCTGCTTACGTCAGTTTGAAATTTTGATCCCTCATATTTTAGAATTAAAAGAACGTGAAAATTTCAAACTAAAATAAATTTTCTTGAAAACGACTCGATATATTTTTTTTAAGTTTAGTATAATTCGTAGAAACATGTCTTCTCAATTTCTAGTGAAAACTTTTTTTTAATCATTGATCCTATTGCTAGATTATTGCATTTTAGTTCAACCTGAAGTCAATTTTTGGAATTTCTATGAAATTATTTTTATCCGATTGTACCCTCAAATTGAAGCTACTGCAAAACTGAAGTGAAAAGGTGCTCCTCACTTTTACTTATTTTTAGAATTTTACATTAAAATTGAGGTTTATGTATTTTTTCCCAAAAAAATAAGAAAAAACTGAAAAATTTTGAAAAAAATCTCGAATTTTTTTTTATTATAAGAGCACTGCTCTTAGAGCAGAAATGCATTTTTGGCTTTCTTGAGGCTATTTGGTGCATTTATTATGTCCCTAACCAGAAATAAAAAACCGTTGAGTACCCCGTTAAGGCGGTAACCGACGCGTTTTACTTTTTTTTGAACATCAGCCCTATTCTAACGGATAGCCTGACGATACTGATGCTGGAATATATTTAATATTTGTCTGAAATTTTCAAAAAATGTATTTAAAAGTTTTTTGTATGATCGTACCGGTCGTGATACTGGTGGACAAACCTGGTTTTTGACTAAATTCGTATAATTTTATTTAGAGATGAGATGTCAAAATTGTTTGATTTTTCTGACGCCCACTATTAATGGTTAATAACCATTGGTTATTCAAGAAGTAATATGGAATTGGAAATGTAATTTTCGGTCTATTTGCTCAAAATCGACAAAAATTACATGTTAAATTGACTGTTTTCGGTGTATTCTTCAACTTATTCAATTTCACTTGGAGCACTGAATCAGTGCCACTGATATCAGATTTTTTTTTCAAATAAAGCACTTATTACAAATTGTGTGTTACAGGTTAATATGGCGTTCGTTTTAGAATATCTAGTTTGGTTTTCTAATGCGAGACGTTCAAAGTTTCGATTGCGTCTCAAACGCCAGATTTCCCATTTTTTTGGATCAATTTTTAAACTTTTTTGATCAATTTTTAAACTTTTTTTTCAAAAATTAAATTTTTTTATTTTTTCATACAATTTGAAATCTTGGCTACCCAATGCAAGAAAAATTATAGTTTTTCATGCAGCAGTTCAAAAATGACAGTATAAAATACTTAGAGAGAATTCGAAATTTCTGAAAAAAAATTTTGTCCAAAATTGATTTTTTTTATTTTTTTGGAATGAAATCGGCAACAAAATTTCGACTGCCGCAAAAATTAGCTTCGTAGCATGTGTAGATCTTGAGTTATAGCCTATAACTTATAGACCTCCGTCGGTTACCTCCGATTAACCCCCACCTGCTTTTCTGTGTTTTAAAAGACAGAGACCAAAAATATTTTGGGGAAGTATCATTTTCGCCGGCGGAATATCGGAACAGACCCCCGAAAGTTCTCCTTATTCTTAATTTCAAGAATTTTGGTGTTTCAGAAATTGCTCATCAGACCGGAAATGCATGATTTGGATGCATTTTTTTGTTTAATGCAGTTAAAACAGCACTGGAACCAGATAATAATCTACATGTACAAATATACTTATAAGGGGTTATTTTCGGAGATTAATATTTTGCCATTATTTATTTTGGTACCCGGCACCACCTGGTGGTGTAATTGGCGGTCAAAATTTTAAATTGACAATTTGAAGGGTGGCTCACCAGTGCCGTACTGAAAACCGGTAAAAATATGTTCTTAATTCACAAAAGTTGTTAATTCTCGGTCAATTTTGCTTTAAATTGATTCAAACAAAGATGTTTCGTGAAAGTACGACGTTTTCAAATAGTTGGTAATTCGTCTGGTTTAAAGAAAAATCTCCTTCGGTTTTTAGGCGGTAAAAATGAAATTTAGAAAATCTGTTTATTCTCGGTCAATTTTGCTTCAAGTTGAATAAAACATACTATTTATGAAATGTATGACGTCTGCGAAAATTCTCGTAAGTTGAAAAAGTTATTCTATTTTGGTTTTTATAAGTAAAATTGGTTCATTAGATATAGTTTCTGTGCTGGAAGTATGTTGCAAGAGTCATGTTTTCCAGGCGTGGCTCCTCTCGCCTCATTCCGCGACCTCGCTCAACCAATCACAATATTAATTCATTTTTTTTTGAGAATTAATTATTTTTAAAAGGATTCTAGAAAATTTTTAAACTATTTTCTTTCACTCATGTACACTTTGTATTCTTTACTCCTACAACCCCCTTCAAATGCACATAATCCTCTTTGACCCCTTCAAATGCCTATTTTTTCGGAAAAAGACGATGACCCCTTAAAATGCATATTTCATTTTGGCACAGTACGCAATCAACTTTTTACGTACAAAATGTTCGGTACACAAATACAGACCGTTTTATTGTTTTCTAAACATTTATTCGTATTATTAAATCTTCAAATTTCTAGAAAAGTTAAATTCGAATTTTTAAGTCTTTGAAACTATAAATTCAGCAAACCACAATTCGTATTTTGTAAAGGATTATTCAAAGAATCGAAAAAACATTAAGATATCAAGAAAAAAAAACAATTTGCCTCTAGAAAATGCCTTAAAATGCCTACTTTTTTTTGGAATTTTTTTGCATTTTAAGAGGTCAGGGACTGTACCATCAAATTACTAAAATTTTTTCTTCAAACTTATTCAAAAATTATTTATTCTGTTTAAACCAAAATTTCGTTGCGGTCACGCTCTTGCCGTTTTTAATTAGAAAAAATCAATATTTATCTCCTTTTTATAGAGTTTGAAGCCAAAAAAATACAGCAAAAGTAGGCACCATAAAAATTTATCTGAAAATCTCAAATCAGATTTTTTTAGATTGATGTTTGAAGCCAAGTTTCATAGTTAGCAAATACTAGTGTGTTTTAAAACACAGAAAAGCTGGTTTCTTATTTTATCGAAATCTGGATAAATTAGGAATAGCCAATTTAACTTTTTTCATAGATACCTTTATATTTCTTAACCGCTCTTCGAAAATCATATAATTTTTATTTGTCATCTTTTTGAAACCTAGGAAAATCCGGTTAATAAAATCCTAGTATCGGTTTTTCTCATCGAAGCCCAGAAAATGCTTATTTTAAACTTAATATTATTTTAAAAATCTTTTCTTGATTGAGCGAACCCATGCATGGCCATGGTTAGTCTAATGCTGTTTTCAGCCTTCACTCTCAATTTGTTATTTTGAAAATAATAAGCTCAAAGTCAGAGAAATTTTAATTGAAGGGGCTATTTTGTGACTTCGCTATGATTGCTAAGAGGATAACAACATATGACGAATATCTAGGGTCATACCTGAGAAGCAAAAATTTTAATAAGTTCGATAACAAGTGAAGTCAATTTCGAAAACAAATAATTCTGCCGATTATGTTGAATAAGACGTCGAAAACTCTGAATTGGGTTTTCAGATAACTGAGTAGTAAATGAGTTGACGCCAATATTTGTTTCCACGAAAGATAAAATTCGTTAACTCATTCGAAACGAAACGAAAAAGAGAAATCGAGACAACACGCAAAATTATATTTTTAATGTTTTAATCAGGGACGGGAGAACCTGATGACATTGGACAATTAAAAATTACAAATATGTTGAGAAAAATACTGCAGTCATTCCTATGGTAAAAGAACATCTGTCTTTAAAGAATTCAAGTTCAATAACTAATTGCCTTTTTCAAATGAGCCGCCCTTAGGCTTTTGGTTTTTGTTATCCAATGGGTGGGCATTATTTCAAAACCTACATAGTAAATTATGGACTCGTGATTTGAATTATTGGTCATCATGGTTCTTGGTTGGTTAACTGCCAATTAGGATTTCTGCTTCATGCTAAATACTTGAGCTTACAACT
>SCLH01000290.1:751513-807203 GCA_004367855.1 Oikopleura vanhoeffeni | reverse complement strand
ATGAAATTATTAAAAAAAACTTATTCGTCAAAATGATAAATTATTTTGCTCAAATAAATTGAAATAAATTTAATTTAAGAATTGAGCTGATATAAATTCTTAAAGGGGGGCTTGGAGGGTTCCCCCACATAGGCGTGTCCACATATAAGATAACCTCATAACAACCATACAATTTGGGAGATTAGGGGTCTCCTTCTACGTGGGCGTAGCTCACATCGAACACACTTAGGGGGGGTTCGGGGGGTTTCTCTCCGCATAGGCATGTTCACATATGATATAACCTCCGTTAAAACCATACAATTTGGGGTATTGGTGATAATCTTATGTTGATAAGTTTCTGTTAATAATTAGCCATTAATGTCTTTATGAAAATAGGTTTCATAAATAATTATTAATATAATTTGCCCTACGACGAAATTATTAAAAAACTTATTTGTTAGAATAATCAATTATTCCGCTCAAATAAATAAAAAGAAATTAAATTAAAGAATTGAGCTTTTGATTGTGCTACATGCATCATTCAAGCTGATATAAATTCTTAAATTTGATCACTTATTTTTTATTAATAAAATGATTTTGTAATACATTTTTCAAAGCAACAAAACCGGAGTATTAATCTCACGTGACCCCAATTCGAAGGTAGGATTTGAATAAGTGTCTACTAGCCTGCGAAAACATTCAAACTATACTTTAGGGAATATACCCAAGAAGTTTACTTCACTTTGAAATTTACCCCACTTTACATTCTATGAATTTTAAGCAAAATAGTTTGTTCAAAATCAGACTTTAAATGAGATTGAGAGCATTTCATTATGATTAAAATTTGTCTTTTGATTCTCAGAAGAATTTCAACTTTCATACTCCCAAACATATTTGTTATCTCTCAATATTTTCAAATTCTAGAATATTAATCATTTTGTTCAAACTGTGTTTCAAAACACGAATGCATAAGTAAATAATTAAACATCAAGCACAAGTTCGGATAATGAAACGTTTCTTCCTAATTCGAAAATCTACAGTTTCTCTTAATTTTTTATGATGTTCTAAGCATGATAAAAAACCTTTTTGTTACCGTTGCTAGTAACCATTTTCTTGAGCAGTCAATTTTTTTTAGATATCTACGAATTTTATTTTATTTTATTGAAAAAATCTTGTCATAAGACGCTGGTAATCGCTCGGAGGCTTATTTTGTTTGTTTAAAACCTGAAAAGCCGCCATTTGTTGGTATTTAAATGGACTCGGGAGAATAAAACTGTTCAAAAGTCGATTTAATATAATTTACCGTATAATTTCTCGTGTAATTTACCAAATAATTTGATCTGTCGACTTTTTTTGGCTGAAATCAAGTTTTTCGGCTTTTTTCGACATATTTTTTAAGGTTAAGTCAAAGGCAATCAATCTTTTTGCATCATCTTTGCACATTCATTAAAACATATCAATGAAAATTCCCTTTTAAAGACCGAGATCGATTATTTCAAATTAAAGAAAACTTTTCCGTTTTTCGCCGAAAGTTATCAAAATCGATCTCCTATCCGAACCTGGTTAAGAGGGTAGTCGCGAACGAAAAGGATTACGCTTAAAATTGGAAATATGACCGAACAGACGTGAAAATAAATGGTCGTGATCTAAATAATAAACAGATATCAAGTTTTTGAGAGTGGCCAAAAATCTAAAGTTAAAGGTCATCCGATGTACCTACAATTCAGTCAGTTTTTATTGGTATTTGGTATTATGTTTGGCATAATGAGTCATATTAATAAAATGAGGCAAAAGATTGACCTATGAGCGCACTTGCTAAGCATGAATATGTTTTATTATTAAATATTTTTTTTTTGTAAAAATTGAATAAAATTAGTGAAAAACGCGCCAAAAAGATAAAAATTTGATTTCTGATGATCGATTATGGTGCTAAAATCAACAAAAATTAAATAAAGTGAAAAAGGCATGATTTTTTCATCCAAGAAAACAAAAAAAAATAAAACGTACTAGGAGGGGGTTGGGGGGTCCCCCTCATATAGGCGTGCCGAAATATAATATAACCTCCTAAACAACCATAAAAAAACCGATTTTTTTGGTGAATTTAGTCAGAAATCCTATTTTGAGTTAATTTTGGAGACTGCCGCTTATAAGGTCAACTTAAGAAGGAAGCGATCGCAAATATGTACTTTAGTACTTAACTCTACCAGAATATAAAACAGCTTGGAAACTTTTGAGAATAGCCATATGGTAGATCTAACCTTAATTACGGGGGTTGTGGGTGCTAAGTGTTGAAATATGCTAGCAATTCGAAGTGGCTTTTATTTATTACATGACAAATTTTTTGAAATAATAAACAATATATTTTGTCCGCCTACTCTTTGCGGTTCGATTGAAAACAAATCAGTAAGTACATTGTTGACCGTCAATAAAATTTAGTGCTTGTTTATGAGTGCTCGATTTTGGTTCTCCATCAGGTAGAAACTTTTACATACTGCATACCACTGTGATGAAAATTTTCGAGATTGTACTCCAGTTACACGCCAAGAATTTCGCGTTCTCATATTTTTAATTTTCGGTCCAATTCTTTCGAAAAATGATGAGAAAAGAAATTTTCCATTGTTGTAAAAAATACATTTTCTGATTTCTTATCCGATTAAAATCATAATTAAATAATCAGAAAACGGCATTCAAACAGTGCGTGGTTTTTGAACGATCCCAGAAAATTGTGTTAAAATATGTTGAAAAATGCGAATTTTATAACGCATTCTATATTTTAAACAAGCTGAAATTCAGCATATTATAAAATCGCCCTCTGGCAATCAAAATTATTACAAAATAATATTTTTTGCTCTATCAGTTATCTTCACGGTTTTAATTGACATATGAATTTTCGAATGTATTCACTCCTGCTATATTTCCAACTTTTAAGCAATTTTAATTTGCTTGCAATAAGCTATATTTTACACCCACAACCCCCTTAATCTACATAAATAATCTATCAGAATAATTTTTGGCCGACCCTGGTGACCACCATGCAGTTAAAGTCCTACTTCTTCGAGAGCTCACATACGATTTCACTCAAATTTGGCATGAACCAGGGAAACAATATTGCTTGTAATTAATGAGAATCAGATTTTTAAATTTCGGACTAGTATTTTCTACAACTGCCCAAAACCGCCTAATTTCAAGGTTTTCGCTTTTCAATTTTCTACTCCTCCTGGGTTAAATTTCAGAATGCAGTATAAATTTGATCAAAGAACGAGAAATATGTTTCGGTCAATTCAGGGTGATTAGATTTTTGAAATTTTTGGTTCAATTCTAGAAAATCGCATTTTAGTAAACCGAAAGTGAAAACTTGAAAATAAAAGTCGTCAGGTTTAGTCGTACCATCAAATTAAAGCTTGGGTGATGCCGAGCACAAAATCTGCTAACAGCTTTTTGGTATTTTGAGTTTTTCTTGTCGAAAATTGGGATTTGATGTTTTCCAAAAAAATTACTCAGAAAAATTCTCAAAAAATAAAAATTCCAACTTTTTTGTTTCAATAATTTTATGCTTTCTGAGTGTTCCCTAGCCATTTCGTGCTATTTTTGCACCCAAAGTACCCTAAAAAGAGGACGACCGCTACCCCCTTAAAATGGTCATCAGGGATAAAAATTAGTTTTAAATATCTGAGACTTAGATTAGACCCAAGATAACTCTCCAAAACATAATATTTAAATGTCAACCATATTTCGACGAGTTCAGTTCCGAAGACCGAATTTGGGGGGAATGGGGGTCTGCCCCCACAAAGTCGTGCCCACATATAATATAACCTCCTAAACAACTATAAAATTTGGCTAGTTTTAGGGCAAAACTGACTTTTTACGTGAATTCAGTTATAAATCCTATTTTGAGTTAATTTTGTTAACGGAGACTGCCGCTTATAAGGTCATCTTAAAATGGTCATCAGGGATTTGGATAAAAATAAGTTTTAAATATCTAAGACTTGGATTCGACTCAAGTTAACTCTCCGGAACGTAATTTTTGAAACTCAACCGTATTTTGACGAGTTCAATTTCGAAGATATGGATCAACGGACCTCAGAGTACAAATCTTAACTATTTGAATGATACAAACAACGCAAGATATTAGCACCCAATCACAACCGTTGATTGCGGAAAAGGCCGATTTCATTGGTCAGATCAGGAAAGGATCAACCAATCCAATGCTCAGATTTCGCATTCTTCAAATAGTTACGATTTGTACTCTGAGGTCCGTTGATCCATATAGCTTTGCGGTATGGCCTAGTTATCTTGGACTGTTATAACTTTTTTTCAATATACTTTAGTTTTTAATAAAACTTAAATATATTTTTTTGAAATTTAATTAACAACGATTCGCGTGAGCATCTGTCAGGTTTTTGAAATATTAGTTTTGTAAGTTTCAAGACTTCAAAGATTTGAAAATCTAGAAATTTAAAAAAAAGTGCGTGGGCAGAGAAAAGTTTTAATTTTTGGCCCACAATAATAAAACTTAAGTTTATTTTACTGAATAATTTAACCTTGGCTTTGACGATTGGAAAGTATCAAAAGTTTAAAATGAGCACAAGTGTATTAATTTTATAAACTCATTCTCTAAAAAAAATATTGGTCATTTCCATACAAAGAATTTTTTCTTCAATTGAAATTAGTAATAAAAAATATATTTTTCACACGTCGAACTGAGTGTAAATCAAAAGATATACCTTGGAAGAACCTTTGCTTCCAAATAAACTAATTATTCAAAAGGATATTGAAAATTTTTTTTGATTTTCGAAATTTTTTCGATAAAATTTAAAGAAATTTTGGAAATGAAAGTTGTCCATATAACTGAAAATCCTTTTATACAGCTTTTAACCAAAGTTTGATCAATGTGAAACTTTTGGCTGAAAATAAAATTTTAAAAAATTAAGTCTCTTCACGATTTTTATTATGTCGAAATGTTTTCAAACTAGCAATTCATATTTTGGTCAATTCAGACACCAGTGAGTTAAAATTTGAAATGCTATTGACCAATTTTTGGTTTCAAATTCACTGAAGAAATCACAATGAGTGGGATTTTTAGACCTATAAATTCGCGTTCGCTTTTGACCCTATTTTCAATTATTCGTTGAACGAAAAAACGAAACTAGCAAAACCTGAACAACTCCTTCTTTCATATAATAAAAAAAAGCTAATTTCATTTTTTTAGTCAAATTCTACTCCCCAATCAGAAAAAATCATAATTTACAAGAAAATCTATTATTATAATACCTTACTTTATAACGTCCAATTTCTCCATATTATCACTAAAATCTAGACATTTTAATAGCTTATAAATTGCCAAAAAAGGCGAAAATTTTTGAATGCAGTGTTCCCCAAGGACCTGTTCTCAGAGTGGCATATGGTAATAGGTCTTCGCTGTCTAGATGTCACGAAACAAAAACCCCATCTTTTACTATGACAATTTACCTGTATATTGCACGCCAAATATTCACTCAATTTCCTCCCTTGATATATTGATTATTATTTAAAAAACTCGATCGTTTAGATTTTAATTAATTTTCGTCATTACAAAAAAAATATAAATAATAATTCGAAACCCCGAGAACAAATTATTTTCAATTTTTATGATTTTTATTTGTTGGGTTTTTGAGACATAAAATATATATCTTTTATTCTATCATGGATAGTTTTTTATTGACGTTTCGGCTTAACAGTCTTTATCGGTGTGAAAGGGAAATAGTTTTTTTGCGAAAACGATGCGAGAAAGTGGATCAGCAATCCAGCCTCAGAAGTTGCTAAAAACACCAAACCCAACCTACCTTTACGACCTATTGTGAGAAGTCTCAATAGTATCACAAATGGCGGTGAAAAATATTTACACAATTTAATAGCTCCAAATATAATAAAATTTAAATATTCACTTTATTCTACAAAATAATTTAAAAATAAACTTTCTAAAATTCAACAATTTGATGATAATGACTTTGAAGTAATATGTTTAGATTGCGTCTCATTATATACATCCGTAGAATTGAAATTAGTGCTTGATTTTATAATAGACAGCATATATTCTGACAAAGACCGTTTTTTCCGGATAAAACAAAAACAGTCAAAGTAGGCAAAATATAAACCGAAAATAAAGTCCCTCTAAACAAAAATCTAATAAAAAGATTATTTAACGCAGTCTGTACTAAGTTTAATTCAATCGAAACTTTAAATGGCTTCTACAAACAAATAAAAGGGTGTTCAATGGGTAGTAAGCTTTGTCCAAGCTTAGCAAATATTTTGTGTAATTTGTTGGAAACCAAAATCGTAGATGCTGAAATAGAAAATGGAAATATCAAACTATATTTTAGATATGTAGACGATATTTTCAGTTTAATTTTTAAGAACCAAAAAAACACATTTTCTGAAAAACTAAAAAAATTTCACAAGGACTTCAAATTCACCATGAAACCCAGGACAAACAATAAAATAGTTTTTTAGATACAACAGTTGTAAACACTAATGGTAAACTACATTAAGAAATGTTAAGAAAGCCACAAGCGTCCGCAAATATCGTTAATTTTTAACACGCAGTTACTCCTAAAGGCCAAAAATATCATCTCTTGTAAGTGAGTTATATCGTTGCAACCACACGACATCGACACCCGAGGCCCTTGATTTAGCCCTAATAAATACAAAATATATTTTTCTCAAAAACCAATTTCCAATGAAACTTATTAATCAAAAGATGAAAGATCTCAAATTTAAAAAAATTTTCACCTTCACAGTCAAAAGCTAGGCGAGAAGAGGAGTTAAAAAATCCGGAAATAATAAGTCATAATATAACTCTCCTATTTACTAGTTTTCGATGCTCAATAATAGCTAGTAAAATTAAAAAATTTCTCAACCAATTCACACATAATTTCAAATTAACCATCATCTTCACTTCTATAAAACTCTCCAGCGTTATTGCACCTAGACTAAAACCACAAAAAAAATATTATTAAAACAGTAACTGTATTAACGAATACAACTGTGACGACCCGTGTGAGGCCTCGTATGAAGGGAAAACACAACGTATTCTTCACGAGCGTCTTCTAGAACATAGACGCGACAAGTCAAGCGCCATTTATCAACATTATAAATACTGTGACCATTATGATAAAAAAGTTGAGATTAGTACAAAGTAGATCCAGAATACCTACCTCAAACACTCCGACGAGAGATTTTCGAAAGCCACTTCAAATTTTAGAAAAAAACCTATACCACAAGGGTTTTCGAGAAACTTTCGAGGGCTTACTTATAACCCTTAACAAACCGACTCTGAATATACGAGTACCACATACATTTATGACATTCTTGTGTACTTGTATCATTCCAGATACATCTAAGAAAAAATAACTTCAGCAATCCAGCTTTAACTATCGTGAATTCTGAGGCTGGATTGCTGACCCACTTTTTCGCATCGTTTTCGCAAAAAACGTTTTCCTTTCACCCCGATAATGGCTGTTAAGCCGAAACGTCAATAAAAAACTATCGATGATAGAATAAAAAATATAAATATTTATGATTTTTAGCTCAAAACAATTTTTTGAGAAATTTTGCTGTAAAAAGTTTCACAGTTATTTCCAAAAAATTCAAAATGATCAAGAATTTTTATTTATCGATTTTTCTCTCTTTATAATTCTTATATAAATAGGAACACAAATCCAAATTGCGTGCATTTTATCGGTGATTCATTATCAACGTTATTTAATTATAATTAAAATTTTATAATCTGTTAGATGAATTAATTAAAGAATAATACTTTTCTCGCCGTATTTTTTAATAACTTAAAAAGCCAAATTGACCGTTGCATTTTATAGTTAACTTTTCTTTAAATAATAAAAAGGATACCCGAGATTTTATAATTTTTATTTCAAAACCTTGATTTTTTAGATCTGAACTTATTTTTTTATAAAATAATGTTTCACACTGACCCTACTCCAGTGTACTTAGTGTACTTTAACAAACAAATATGATATTTCGAAACCTTAGGAATGAATTATTAAGTTTGAAGCTTGTAACAATTTCTGAGAACTTTGCAGCAAAAATTGGAAACAAGCTTCATATTAAAATAATTCAAAATGTTAAAAAATTTTAATTATCTCTTATTTTACTGTTCAAATTATCCTCAAATTCAAAAAGGTTGCTGATTCGTATTCCAAAAGTCATGTTTGTCTTATTAATTTTTCAAGAAGCCCCAAAATTTCACTTATTTGGGCAACATTTACGATTGGCTGTTGACTTTAATGAATATATCCAAGGTTATCCTTTGACATTCTTTCTCATTTTGCATCATTACTGTGATGTCAGAAATATAAGCGACCAATCCAATCAGAGGATTGTCAACTTATTTTAAGTATCGTGTGATTTGATTGGTCACTTCTTCTTCTGACATCGCAAATATGACGCGGAGTAGGTAGAATGTTTTTGTTGAATAAATAAAACGTTTTGGCCATTTCCGATTAAACTTAGGCGTATTTTGTTTTCGTATAGATATTTAATCATTTTTGGAAAGTTGATTAGATTCTCTGCGTAAAAAATAAATTAAATGGATGAAGATGTGTGGAAGAGACTGCGACTGATAACGCAACTCATTGTCTAGATATCTCGCTTTTTCAACTAACCTGCGCATGTCCAAAGCAATTATATTGTATTAAATATTATTTTTTTTATTTAATTTTCGGTTTCGCATAAATGACGAATAGATATGAATTAACTTATTCAACAAAAATGTATTCGCATACAACACCAAATGGATAAACAACTTTAAATAAATTTAGTCAGGTTTTATAGAGCATAGGAAAGAATTTATTCAATTCACACCGGACCTCATGCTTCCAAAGGTTGTACGCTAATAAGAACGCCATAAAAATATTTGGCCCAAAAGTTCTTTAGATCCAAAAAGAAAATTTTGTATTTTTTTGAAATTTTGTTCAAACGTTTTGATTGTTTTTTGCATAATTTTCTCAGAAGCTGTTTAAAATTTTTAAGCATCAAAATCTGCTCCCCCAGATCAACTCAGAAAACGTTTTCAGCTCTTTTTCGACTACTTGTCCTCGCAGAAGTCAACTTTTTCATTAAAACATTAGTTTAGTTTGATATTTTTTCTTGCTCAATGAGCAATGCTAATCATTTTTAAAATCAAAATTGTATTACATATCAAAGAATCGGGTCGGGCATATCTTTTTCCAACGAAACTCCATTTCAAAAACGTTTCCTATCTGTATATCGCGTGTTCGAGTCCCACTGATGTTGTCTAAGCGATTGTCTTAGTGATTGCTTGAGTGAGTACACACCGATCAAATTTAGCGGTCCCAATATCAAGCACCTTGCTATAATCATACTCAAGACAATCAGTAAGACAACATTAGTGGGATTCGAACACGCGCTATAGAGATAGTAAACGTTTTTGACATGGAGTTCCGTTGGGAAAAAGATATGATATGCCGCATATTTCTCCTCCTAGTTTCTTTTCGGAATAATTTTGTGATAACGGAGGATAGCGAGTGTTAACTTTTTTTTAGACTTTCACGCCCACGCACTTTTGAAGAAAAATTAGTCGCTTTCAAATTCTACGAATAAATGAAAATAGTTGGAGAATCTCTTAAAGATAATATAGAGAATAATATCCCTTCATTACACTTTTGTGAATATCCTGGCCCTACTTCTTAAAAACACACTACGTTTGTTGATCAGGGCCGGGATATTTATAAAAGTGTGATAAAGGGATATAGAAAAAAATTATACATAATATTTCTCGGAGAAAGTTGACATCTCATTTATGCTTATGTTACAAGTAATTTTCTAGATTTGAATTTGACAGTCTGACAGTCAGACTGACGATTTGAAATAAGCAATTTCAAAATTGAAAAATGGGTATCGATGTTTTTAAGCTATCTTCTAAAGATTTTTTTACTTGAGTTTTACGCAGAATGGCGTTTTTAATTCGGGATAAGAATAAGGTAGGCCGGACAAAACTTTCTATGCCTAAGATAGCTGATTTTTTGATATGTTTTGGGAAATCATGGAAAACAAAAATGAACCAATCATAATTAAGAATCTTAGATTGCTAAAATGTTCGCCATAATTTACTTAGGAGTAGACCATAAAATGTTTTTTGACTTTTATCATATTTTGATAAACATAGTGATTTTCGACAGTATTTCACCCTCAGACTCATCTAACTGGCTTTTTACATTTGTTGTCAGTTTCCGATTTATTGGATAATTTTGAAGACAAAAAGACTACAGTAGTTGACCACTTAAGGGAGTTGGTGTTGCTGATTTGGACTTTTTATTACGTCAATTCTCGACAAACAGGCAACGAAAATGATTCAAAAACTTTTTCAACTGAGAAAACAGCTCTGGAGATCATTTTATAAATAACAGTTATCTGATACTATGCCACCTAAGCCCACACAGAGAGTCTCTGTCAGAGATTTTAAAATAGGCCTTCAAAATAAGACTAAAAAAACATCTCCTCTCGCAATTTCGGAGATTTTCTCTCCATGTTTTTCCGAGCCATCAAAACAGCAATACTAAACTTTTATCGTGGCTATTTTCTAAATTTTTTATTTTCTTTGACGCGATCACGAAAAATCGAGTTTTGGCAAAAATTCGGTTAAAAACTATCTCCTCTCTCAATTTTCGAGATAAATTTTTTTCGCGAAAGTGGGTTTCCATAAATGGTTAGTTGGTGTCCTATAGTTTTTCAATATTTTAAACTCAAATTATAAAATTTTATGAAAAATATCATTTTTTTTATTTTTTTTCAAATATTCAAACACTTTTAAGCATTTTGGTGCTAATGTCAACTTTCAGCCTGCAACATGAAATAATATTTGATATCCTAACGTCCTCCTAAACTAAGTCAAGATGGTTTTTACGATATTGTATCGGTGAATATAAAAAATTAACACCAACGCTTTGATAAGAATTTCGTATTGAGATAAAGATGACCTCGGAAATAAATGAATTCAAAATCTTTTAAATTGGGGGCGAAGATAGGTTATTAAATAAATTTTTGAAAGCAATTGTGTATGCGTAGGTGGTTTTATATTAGATAACTGTAATTTTCAAAATAAGTGCAAGGAATTGTCTTTCGAGTTTAAAATGTTTTTGAAATATCTCCCTAGCTAGATTGTCTATAAACGGCATCGTAAAGGGTCCAGATCAGCGACACTCAGGGCTGCCAGTAAAACGCCAAAATCGTAAAACGCCAATTTGAAAATTTTGGCGTTTACTGGTATTCGTAAAAACGCCAAAAAAAAAGAGAACTGCTGAAAGTGAGGATTTCGTAAAACGCCAAAAATATAGTTTTTTCGTAGAACGCCAAAGATATCATTTTTCAGTAGATCGCCAAAGTTAAATTTTCCTGTGAAACGCCAAAATAAATATCTTCTAGAAAAAATGTTAAGTACGAAATTTTTTCGCAAACAAAACTTTTAAAATTCAAAAAAGGTATCCACCAAAATAAATTTCTCGTAGACCGCCAAAATATAAATGTCCTAGAAAAAAGTGTTGAGTACAAGACTTTTTTTCGCATAGAAAACTATTACAATTTAATATCGACGTGGGGTAAGGTTTTAAAAAGATCAACCAAGTTTCTTCTCGTAGTCAATTTATCGTAGAACGCCAAAATAAAAATTTCTAGAAAAAGTATTATCAAAAATTATTTTTCTCAAACAAAACAATTTTAATTTAAAATAGACTGTAGGTAAGGTTTTTTACCCCTAGACTCATTTGAGTATTGATATCCCCAGAGGCATGAGAGCCTTTTTTGGCTTGACTTTGAAGTCATATTATGGGAAAAGTTTAAGTGTTAGGGGATTAATTGTTGTGAAATCTTTGAGATAAAGGATAGACTCAAATTTTTTATTAATTATATTAAGCAATTAAAATATTAATCACTTCATTTCCGCTTTGAAAAAGTGAAGTTAACTCAAACTGTTTTCCACAAGAAATCATACGATTTTAATAATGAAAATGCTGGTAAAATAAAATTAAGTGAAATCTTATGTTCCTTAACCTGGTCTCCGATTCAAAAAACCTTATCGGGTTCGTCTATGAAACGATTATTCTCACCTCTGAAATGATGAAATTAGTGGTAACCGCTAAAATATAATGTGATATTATTGAGTTCCAATAATCACAGTATTAATATATAACGTACAATTCATAACACCAATTATACATTTTCGCGAGTGAACATTTGGCACAAAAGCTCACTCGAGAAAATATCCCCGGGATAGGTAAACCTATTTCCTAGAGAAATAATTGTAACCAAAATATAGTAACACTAACCTTACCTTTAGGTTTCTTATCCAGGTCACGATACAATTGCTGGACAGCTGGTGGTGGTGCAGTGCAAGAGGTGCTCTCGATTGGATTTCTGGATTCTGCTGGAACTCGCCGCCAATCCGGTGCCACAAAGACCCCTACTTTTACTGCCCTGTACACAGTACAAAATAAACACCTTCCAGTATCAAGATCGGACTAGACCCTTAATTTCAGGCTACATATTTCCTTTCATTTGCCGAAATTAGGATCACACTTTAACGTGGTATCCTACGTGTGAAAAACGTACGCCTCGTTCTACCTAACTTTTCGAATAATTACGAACATAGCTTCGCATTTTTATAGATATCTTCTATAAAAGGTTATCTAAACCTATTTCCGTGTTTCAAAACACGAAGGAGTGCCTACTCTCTGGATAAATTAAAAACCTATCTTAAAAACACCTTTTTCTGGAATTTTTTTTTCGAAAACAAAAGTCAGAATTAACATTTCTTCAAAACCATGAATTTGCACAATATCCCCCAAGAAAGGGATGCCCCGATCGAAAATAGATCTGCGGGAAAATTCGGACCGGTTAAATTCGCAATTAATGATGTACCTCCGGGTGACTACACAACTACAAACGCACAAATTGCATCGGTTGAAGAAAAAGTGACAAAAAGTTTGAAAAATGTTGATGGGATAAATCCCAGTTTTGATTTTTCGGATTTAAAATTTTTATGGGATCCCCCAGGTTTATATGAATCACCATTATCTGATAAAACCATGGGGATACCGGCCTCTCTAGAAGAATTTAATGATTTTAGAGGAAATACTCGGTACATGTTGACCGAGGTTAAAGGTTTTAAAGCTGCAATCCGGTGCAAATCTATTGTAAAAGGGATTTTGTTAAATCAAGAAAAGTACGCTTTTCCATTTGGGAGCGGAAAATTTTTACAACTTGAAAAAGATGATAAAACCGGAGATGAATGTGAATACGAGAATAACTGCAAAGAATTTATTCAATTTTTTGGAGGTCAATCTTTCGTAACAGACCAATCAAATTTAAGAGAATTTTTCGATCAAGTACCTAAAATTAGACGAATTTTGACTATTGTTGCAAGATCTATTTTACCTACTGTTTCGACTCAAATGACCACACAATTTCGCCGTGGAAAAATTTTGAATTGGTCAAACTATAAAAAACAACTTTACGCTCTAACAGGGTGTAGAGAATCAAAACCAAATTTGATGAAAATTTTAGGAATGTTAAAAACAATAGGCGTTTTAAAACAAAATGGAATAAAATTTCAAAGCATTATTTCAAATTTTAGGGATTTATTGATACCCTACATGCAAACGTACGCGATTACTAATGTAGTCGAAATTCCAGGCGAGAATGAGCCTTTTATAGGCAAAGAGATGTATTCTCCCATTTTGAACACATACATGATTTTTGACCTAATGAAAGATTTTCCATACGAAACAAATCTTGAAATTTTGAAAGAAATTGCACGTGTGGAAAATAAATCCGTGGAGGAGGTAGAAATCAAAGATATTCTCGCAAATAAAGAAACGCTATATCGACGGATCAGTAGCGTTGCTAAATCAAATTTCGAGTTCAGTATCACTATTTGGGAAAAAGCGTTTGAGCAAGATAAAAATAATACGGCTGACTTATATTTAAAAACCGTGAATTTGCTAAACCAACCGAAAAACGACCCAAATAGAAATTATGCCCGAAATTATAATGCAGTAAATTTTTCAGGAGCCGAAGTTGATGATAATATAATTATGAGATTTTATGACGAAAGTTCGAAATCTTATGAATATGAATCATTAATGGCTTTTAGAAAGCGTTTTGATAAGCCGAATTTTTCAAAACCATTTCCTAAATTTACCGGCCCATTTCGAAAAGAGGGTGGGGGATATAAGAAAAGTTATAGAACTAACAATAGTTCTAGGGGTGGAAACCGAGGAGGAAGAAGTAGTTACCCAACGGGTAACCGTTTTAAAAAACCGCTCGTCGAAAATAAAAAATTAAATAGTTGGAAAGAAAAATTTTCTAAACATTCGAATCTCAAGTCGAAATATTTTAAAGAAAAAGATGGGGATAAACAAAGAATTTATTCCCAAGAACAATTCAAACAATTATGCGATGATTATGGAGAATTGGTGGATGAGATCGAAAAAATAAATTTAGTTTGTACAGAAGAAAAAGATGACGAAGAATCATTCAATATTTATCAATCTGATGAAGAAATTTCTACAGACGAAAACGAAGAAAGTACATATGCTTACGGAAAAGCAGGTAAGCTAAATATAAAAAATAAAATACAAAAATTTAATCAATTTTTTCAGATTAGTAATCCTGAAGAATCAAGCCAACCAGACAAAGACCTTTACACAAACTGTACTGTATTTAAATGTAACACTTTCAATAATCATGATAATAAAAGAAAATACCAAAATTCAGATGGTATTGATATTTTAAAAGCAGGTATTTTACTTTCATGTAAAATTAAAGGCGAACAGACTTGGGTCAAAGTAATTTTAGACTCAGGAGCAACAAGCTCCTTAATCCACGAGGACTTAGTAAACAGTTTTGACCAAATTTCCAAAATTTCAGTCCCTGAAAGATGGGCCAGCGGTGCAGCTGGAGGAAAAATTAAATTATTAAATTATCTCGTAAATTTCACAATGAATTGTGAAAACTACAAATTAATTTTGGAAAATGTGGTAGTGACCAATATGGGTCCAAAAACCACTTTACTTTTTGGACAAAATGATCTAAAAAGAAACAAGTGGTCATGTGTTTGCAAAAATATGAACGAAGTTGAAATTTCGTTTGATAATGTAGTATGTAAAAGTCTAGACCAAATTATCGAAAATTCTGAATTTCAAGCTTTTCACGCAGGGTTTATTCAAGAAATACCAATAAATTTTCAATTTAAAGATAAAATGGGAGTTAAGAAAAGTATAAACGTCACTAGGAAACTGATAAAATCAGATTCCCTCGAAAATTTCAGTACTCAAGGTATTATGGGAAATATAGAAATAAATTCAAAAGATGCCATTTACCAAAACCCCGATTCAGAGTATTCTTTCTATCACGAGATAGAAAAACTAGCTGAAACTTTGAAAAACAAATGTTCTTTGAAAGAAGTGAAAATTGACCCCAATGGGGAATTAAAAAAGCTAAATAGACCATGTGACAAAAATTTTGAAATCGAAGTTCTAGAAATTTTGAAAACCTATCCCAGATTATGGAAAGGGGATACGGGTACGGTTATGGACGACCGGTACGTGGTACGAGGCCGTATCGACGACAAAACACAAACTAAAAAGATGATTAACTACTACGCCAAAATGGAACCAAATATTATTGAAGCCATTGTAGCCAAATTCAATGAAGAAATTGCCAATGGCTGTCTAATACAAATTCCAAAAGGCATGGTAGTTAAAAATATTTTAAGCGCGTTTGCCGTCGGAAAAAAAGCCGAAAACGGCGAAATACAACTACATACCGGTAGTTGTAGAATAGTGGTCGACTGTAGCCGTACAGTTAATGAATCTACTGAAGAACGCCCTACACAAGCTGATTCTATAGCTGAAATTGTTCAAACTGTAGCTAGATATACAGAATCAGGTTATGTAGGCGTGATGGACATCCAAAACATGTTTTTTTGTTTTAGATTATGTAAAACACTATGGCCCCATTTTGTAGTAGAACACCCTAAAATGGGCAGATTCTGTTACGTAAGATGCCCAATGGGGTGGAGTGTATCGCCCCAGGCGGTCAGAGAGTTCATGATGCGCATCCTTTATAAATTTAAAGATAACTGCCGCAGATATCTAGACGATATAATTATATATCACGATAATAAAGAGGGTTTTATGAAAATTTTAGATGGCATCATGAAAACGTTAGATTTTCATAATTTTCGGGTAAAAGGTTCAAAAGTTGTTATCGGTGCAACTTCAATAAAATTATTAGGAAAAAATATAGCAGAAGGTAGAATTATGGCGAATCCACACGCCATTAAAAATCTTAGATCAATCACTTTTGAGACAATTAAGACAAAAAAGATGTTGAAGAGTTTTTTAGGATCTTCTTCCTATATCTCTGAACATATACCTTATGCTTCTAAAATAATGCAACCCCTTCGTGACGCATCTACCGGTAAATTGTCAGAACCGGTAATCTGGTCAGAATCTTTAAAGGCCGATCTAGATAAAATACAGGGGGTTTTAGATAAATTATTAACTTTATACCCAGTAGTCGCTAGCGAAAATGTTTATGGCGTATTTGACAGCTCTTACACAGCTAACGCCGGTTTTTTCTATCAATTAATAAATGGTGAAAAACGATTTATTAAAATTTTTTGTAGACGCAGAAGCGACAGTGATAACAAAAGAAAGCCTAGTTCGTGTTTCGTAGAACTAACTGGTATAGTAGCAGCTATGATGTCAGCTTCTGCAGAACTAGAACGATGTCAAAAGAAAATAATTATATCCACTGACTCACAATCAGTATATAAATTGTATAATAAGTTGCGAACCACTGGGGCGCCATCTACCGACAGATGCATAAACGAGTGTTTCGCCCGTTTATCAGGTTTTAATTACGTTATCCAATATATATCTTGCAATGAAACAGGCCTACAATTCGCAGATTTTCTAAGTAGAACTAAAGAAGCGAGTCTTAAATGTGAAGGGCCCAATGGTTGCAGCGTATGTGACGCAGTTGATAGCCCTCCCGAACTATTTTTTAATCATATTACGAGCCTCAGCGAGGAGATAGCAGGAGTTATTTTTGAACCTGAAAATAAACCTACTATCGAATATGAAAAATTTCTAAAAATGACGTTAAATGAAAATACTGAAATTTTAGATGCTGACGATCTATCCGGAAAACCTAAACAAGTCGACAACAATTGGATGAGAACGCTGGTTCATAATCCAGAATTAAACAGTTTGAGACTTATCGATAAATCTGTTCAATTTTTTGTACATTTAAAAAGTACAAATATTGACAGAAATATGAAAATCTCAGATATTATCGACAACTGGATTATGATCGATGATTGGCAAAACGAATGCGGAACAATAAGAAAAGCAAAGGAATGTCTTATTTTAAAAAGAGACCCAACAAATAAATTCCCTAAAGTCCGTACTCTTCTAGTAAATAAAGAATGCAAAATTTTTAAAAACGTTTTAATAAAAATGAATAGAGATAGTATTCATAACGAATCTTATCAAGTGGTACTACCGGAAAAATATAATTTACAAATTATTTACGCTTGTCACAATACTTTAGGACATGGTAGTACCACAAAACTCGAAAACGAGTGTAAACGTCTATTTTCGGTACCTAATTTAAAAACGCAAATTGCAAAATTTGTCTCACAGTGCAGAGAGTGCACAAGATTAAAAAGAGACAAAATTGTAGTGAAAGAAATGAAGAATTTCGACGAAGAAACTTTGGATATCCCAAGAATCGGAATGCGCGTTTTAGCCGACGAAATGCATAGAACCCTTCCAAATCCTATTTTAGAAGGAAAAGCAACAAGAAGCAGGACAGAAATTGCAAACCAAGGATTGAAGATATTTTTTGCAACAGAATGGCTTACAAGGTACGGTTACGCTAATATTATTTCAGGAAATCTTAATTCCGATAAATTAAGAACGATGTTGTTAGATACTAGAGCAGTGTTATGCGCTACAGAGCCAGAAACAACAGAAATGATTGTTAGAATGGATGGAGTTAGCACCCACACTGCCCTAGTAAATGACGATCGATTAATTCGAGACCGTATAAAAATTATTTTAAAAGACAAGGTCACAGGTTCCAAAAATTTATTAGCACCTTTAGACGCAAGAATGAAAACTTTCTCCAATTTTTTGATAGGAGAAGCTTCAGAACCGAAAAATAAAGGTTTATCAAAAACAGATTTAGTTCGAAAAGCTGTTTTTAGATATAATATGACAATTGGGGGCGAAAAATACAGACCAGTGGAGTTATTTCACGGTCGATTAGCAATTACAGGGGAAACCTTCAAAGTCCCAATTGAAGAACTCAAAAAGAAATATATTTTACGCCGTGAAGCGTCGAGAAACGCTAAGCAAAGTAAGCTTCTTTCAACCTACAAATTTAGACCTATGAAATTTGTAGCACATTCCCCAGGGTTGAACTATACTGATCGAGAAAATATGCCAATAAAAATAGGAGATATAATTTTAGTAGACGGTGGAGATATTAGAAAAAATAACTTCCGCCCATTTTATAAAATTTGCATATCTGAAAAATTTCCAACCGCAATTTCTTGGGAAACACAATTAGTGTGTACCCAGAAATTAGATGTTAATTCCAAAAAATTCTACGTTTGGGCAATGGAATATATTAGGGAGATTATTGACGGTTCAAATAATTTTGATAATATAAAAAATAAGGAAATTTTGGTTTCAAGTTTAGTCGAAGAACATTTCGATACCTCAAAAGAAAGTTATATGACTTTTGACGCAAAATTATATTCTCCTGAATTTCTGAAGAAAAATCAGGAAAATATAATAAAACAATTAAAATTCGACTAAAAAAGTTTTTGTTTCTCAAATTCCCAAAAAATAAATAGGACCAAGATTTAGTTTTTTAGAACAAAACATTTTATAGACGCGAAATAAAAATATTTTTTAAATTTTTTTCTCAAAAATGAAGTTATCAGACGGTTCTCCGGATCTCAGAGATACAATCGAACTTCGAGCAAACTACCCTAAAATTTACAATTTAACTGTCAATGACGAAATTTTATTCATTTGTTCAAACCCAAAACCAATATACGAAGCTCGATCTGGTTATTCAGAAATTAAAATAAACATCCCCAATGGTTATGAGGATACCGGATGTTTGGTGATCCCAAGATCACAGCGAAAATTGTTCAGAAACTTTTTATTAAGAACTTATGACGAATTCAAATATGAAATTTCCACAATAACGGAACTTTTATATTTGAAGCGAGCATATAGTTTCGACATTAGCGGCAATTTCTTGCAAAATCCAGATTGGCTTAACAACATGAAAAATTTAGAATATTTCACTTCTGATGCAAACCGTTTTATTCTCATTCCTAAGAGCTGGGCTTTAGAAATAAAATACTGTAGAATGATAAAATCAAGAGAATCGGCAATCGATAACGGTATGGTTTCAAAAAATAAAAAAGAAACAGTTTTTTTTGACAAAATAATTCCAATCAACATTTTTATTCGTTGTGTTTATTCTTACGACCTACACAAAATTGTAAAATAAAATATATTTTAGGTTACGCCGATATAAATGAAACGATTCTACACGATCCTGAAATCGCCAAAAATGAACCAAGAAAAACCAGCTCGACAAAATCCGATTTTGAACAAGTACAAAGCGAACCGGATTCTACGACTGAAAATGTTACCGACGACGTTTTCAATACTGACTGCAATTTTCAGTCCCAAATTATAAGTGTGATTGACAATCAAAATAAAAAAGTCTCTCAAGACAATAAACGAGAATTGTTAAACTCGGACTGTGACGATTTGTACAGTTACTCGAAAGAGTACACGTCATAAAATAGATAGTCATCAATCACACTTATTTTTTAAGACTAAATTCACATTAACCAACTGATCACTAGCCTGCACATTTATAATAAAAACTTTTTTGCAAAATATATAATGACAACGGATTTTTTTTGTTTCGTACAAAAGCATAAATTTATTTTTTGGCAAAACAGGAAAATGAAAACTTTAAACTCGACTAGAATGGACACTCTACATTTTTGAAATAGTAAAACCGATATTTACCAAAATATCGAACATTTTTTGGAATTTCATTGAAATTCAGATCACAACAGAACATAGTGCCAGGCAAGTCGAATTTAAATTTCATTTGAAAAAACGAAGAAAAATCTTTTCCATGCGGGATTATTTTTATACATTTTTGAATAGCAGGATTCCAATAGCAAACCACGGAAAAATCAGGATAATACCGCGTGAAAATCGAAGGTGCACAATGTGGCAGCACCATGAAACAGCCAAAACTATCTGGAACAAGTAATTCCATTGATATCCCCGTCTATAAATTTAAAACAAATAGTTAATTTTTTTTGTATAATACATAGTTTAGGTCCTAAAATGATTTTTCAAAATAATCTTATACAACAGTAGTCACGTAAGGGAGTATATTTCGAAGGTATCTACCATGAGCTATGATAGCTTTGTGAAATAAACCTCGTATAACAATAAGGCTAGATTCAATTAAATCTAAATTTGTAGTATCGCAAAAACGACTTAGACCCCATATTAAGGAGTGCATATTATCGCACGCGTCATGGTGAACACGAATAGTGTCACAAATTTCCCAATATAAATTATTATTAAAAAATGGCAAATCAGCTCTCATTTTTAATAGCACGCTGCAGTAAAAGGTACTCTCAAATTGCAATCGTCGAGCTTGATCCTCGACACTCTGACTCATTTTGGTTTCTAAAAATAAAATATCCTCAAGTTCAATAACCATCATATACAGTAATCAAAGTTTTTTCGCTCGAAAAAGTCAGACAAAAATATAAAAAACGGCACAAAAATATAACTCTAAAAAATATGAAATTAGTTTTACCAAATTGAGACACGCGTTGAAATTGAGCCAAAAACATATTTACGGAAAATTACCTTTTTTCATAAAAACAAAGCAATAATCTCGAAATTAGTGAAAAACCAAAATACGGTAATCGACCATTTTTTAGAACAAAAATCATTATAACCGGCAAAAACAAGCCAATGATGAAAATAACCTAAGGCACAAAATAATCAACAACCCATAAAAATAATATAATTTTTCGCGCATTCAATAAAAACATTTTTTTTAAGAGCAGAGATTTTTTTACAAAATATTTTATTTTTTTTGTTTGCCAAAAAACAGCCAGCGAACGATTATCAACCTATTGTTAGGGAAACCGTCTGACCACTACGTTTTTTAACAATAAATAAATAAAATTATTTTTAGACTTGAAGACAAAACTCTGCCAAAATGCTCCGAAAAATGCAAACCCACGAGCTGAACTCATCTTTGGAATTCACTCCGATCAAAAAGAACGACGTAACATTCGACTCCGATGCCGACGTTTTCGAGGGTAATATATATTAGTTTTTTTGACAATTAATTTTTTTCTCCAAAATTATATAAATGAACGTAAGATTAAAAACCTTACAAAAGTTCAAACTCTTTCGAAATATAGATATATAATTTTAAATAATAAAATAAAAACATATTTTTATTTGTATGGTCTTTATAAAATAGACCAATTTTGTTTAAAATAAAGATTAAAATAATATTTCAGATAGCGAACACCCAACGACTGACGAACCCGAGAGTGCTCAGATCGCGGTTAAAATGGAGCAAATAGAGATTTTGAAGCAAATTATCAATGAAGTTGAGGAGGACGACCTTTCCGAGTCAGAACACTCAACAAATGTTGAAATCGAAATGAATCCTATCATGAAAAGTTTTATGGAAACACCATTAAAACATCATTATAGAATTTATGTCGACGAAACACCTAGATTTTTTATGCCCCAGAACCCATCTTTCGAAATAATTAGATCTTTTCGACAGATTTACTGCCGATTCTGCGAAGCATCCGGTTCTTGTAACCGCCTATGCCCTCGCAGATGGATCGACAGTAAAGGGACAGAACTACACCCCGTAGCAGCATTTTTACCATCCGATTTTTTAGAACCGACAGAAGGACATGAGGCATCTATCATTTTTTCAGAAAGTGATAATTTTCTTAAAAACGTTACTAAAAATAACGATAAAGTAGAACTAGGTTTTACTACAGTAGAGGATTTTTTAATCCTCGACCGTCTGGTAACAAAAACAGATGGTAAGAAAATCACTGACCGAGAATGGTTGACCAGAATCATTTCTATCAAAAATACATGCCTCATGCCCCAGTGTTGGATAGATTCAGTAAAAACCATCAAGCAATTTAAAAAACGAATGGCAATAATGAAAACATGAATTTTTATTATTTATTTTAAAAAATTTTTTACCCAAATTTTCTTTACAAACCTTTTCCGAAATTTGATCACAAATCTAAATTGCAAAATCGACAGTTAGGAAAGCATCATTTCGTGGAATATTCATCTCCGCCCAATTTTTAATTCTCCTTAAACCAACAAACGATCGGATAGTCCCATAATTGAAAAAATCTAAATAAAATATACTTTATTTTACGCTAGAATCTGTATAACCGAAAATTTTTAGACCACTAATTATCAAATTTGTGATTTAAAATTTTAAATATTTTTAGAAAATTCGAACCTGAAGAAAGCCGTGTGCTGTCCGACAAATTCAGCAGCCCTCTCAAACTTGGAACGAATTCGATAATTCCATCCAAAGCTGAGGTAAAGAAACCTATCGATTTATTACCATAGCCATTCTTCTTTTTATAAATATTGACAAAGCAGTCGCCAAAATTTCGAATGACCAATCTGATGTCATGATTACTCGAAAAATTAAAATGACCAACGCAGAAAATGGCTAACATTTCGATAAAAAAGTACATTGCCATAATCTTCTCCTGTGAGACATTGGTGAAATCCAAGCAGAAAAAGTCATCTGAAATTTTCGATTAAATTAAAATTTTAGGGAAAAATAAATTTTGACTAATTTAAAATTGTAAATTAATTTTTTTTAAATTAAGAAAATGCAGTGGATTTTCTTTATATTTCAACAACTTTGGAACGTAGTCAAAAAACTGGACACAGAAAAAAATGACCAAAGTTCTCAAAGCTGCGAACAAATCGAGTGGTCTGCACTTTCATGTTCGTCATGCGAAAATGCCGCAAGATTCTACCCAGTGCAAACCCTTGAAGACCTATCTGTTTAAATTATGCTTATTCAGAAAAATCTAAAACTTTGGCTTGGTCCAAAAACCGTGAAATCAAAGTTTTAAATAAACTTTTAGTAAAAAATACAATTAATGTAAGCAAACTCGACCTTCATTTCACGGAAATCTGGAACAAGCGAAAAACTTTTAGTGAAGGAATATTTTTAGTACCTTCCCAAAATATAGAGCAACTGTTAGGAAATCAGTGGGCAGTTTTAATCACTACCATTTTGTTACAAGCGAGAGATTCTTGCACACCTGCAGAATTCAAAAGTTTAATCTCTTTAGCCACCTACTATAAACTTATTTTATCATACCAAATTTATAACTGCTCAATTATTAGTCACGAAAAGGACGAATGTTACAAAATTTTTTCCGAATTAAATCTATACCCATCGTTTAAATTAATACCATCTTGGCAAAATTGTCACGATATTTTAAATGAAGATTACCAGCTAAGAAATTGGGGGATTTTCGAGAATGAAATAAGAAAAGCTACCTCTATTATTTACAAACGAGCTAATAATTTAGGATTTCGAGTTACTCAGCCTTTCAGACAACATATCGATAATTCTCCCCCAATGCTAAGCTTAATTAAATTTAAATTTCAAGAAAGTAATTTCGCAGAACACTTCCCTAACGAATTATTATGTGAAATTATAAACATGTTACCATCAGAATACACCGCATTCGACAAAAAAGCCAATATGGCAGAATATATAGAATTATAATTTTTTTTGAAAACTTACTGTGAGATCTAGCTAACTCAGGGACGCCTCTGAGTTTGGGAGCTCTGTGGAGACGAGTAACAATTCGCCCTAATTCAAAAGCCTCGAAAAAAGGCATAATAAATCTTGCAGTAACATCATGCGGTCTTTCGTCAATATTCCCCAAATGATACCCTGAAGATAAAATTTAACTTTTAAAATTATTTAATTTTTTTAGAATGAATCCGTGTAACGATACGATTAACAAAGAAACTTTGGATTCGCTGAAAAGAACACTCGAAATTGAAAGCAAAAGACGAGTAAGAATCGGTTTACCACCGATTCAGACCTCAGGGTTAGAAATAGAAAGTTGCCCAATTATTAGAGAAATCCTGAAAATTATAAGACTTTTTGAAAAATAATAAATTCAAGATCTCTCTAATAATTAATTTTTTTTTAATAAAACATTAACTCACCACAGTTAATATAAATCAGCGGATCAGGGACACCGACGCCAACATCAATGTTGATCTCCGCCCGATGATCAAGGTAAATTTTATTGCGTAATGCTTTCATTAAGGCCATTCTTACAGTGGTCAACTTCCCCTTATTATGACAGTCAACATAAGTAGCGCTAAAATAGTGAATTAAACTTTTTTTCAAATATTTTTTGATCCAATCATAAAATTAATTTTTTTTCAAAAAAAACAATAACTAACCGAAAAGCGCATTTTTCGCAGTTAGCACTCATATCATCTCCAATATGCTCACACCAAAAAGCGTTGAAATTACAAACTACATCGTGCAGTGTTATCTGTTGATCTACAGATAATTTCATACCGCCCAGAAGCCCATAAATTGAGCTTACCAAGCCACGGAATTTTTTAGACACTAAAATAACAATTTTTAAGTAAAAATCATAAATTTCCCGTTTTCGTTTTTTACCATAAATCAAATATAAATAAAAAACTCACATAAAACATCCTGGTGAAGCATAGCAGCAGGTGGATCGAACATGTTCGGTAAAATGCACATAAAAAATTTAACCACCGATATAAAACCAGGAGAATGAGTTTGGCAAGAATAATTTTTGCCATCAAATTCAAACTGAAAATTAAAATTTCAAAATATTTTTCAAAATTTTGTACAATTTTTATATTTGAAAAATATGAACCAGTTTATAAACTAACCGTGAATAAACCGTCGTACAGCTCAGGATATCGATTGATTTTTAGAGTATCACAGACCAGCCGAATATCGAGTAAAATTTCAGCTTTAGAAAACCCATTGGCGACCCGATCAGACTCCTTAGAAACACAGAAATCACGCTCCAACGAATTCATATCTGCTTCTGCCCGTTGCCGAAATTTAAAACCATCCTTGGCCTCCGAATCATCATTTCGAAAATAAAAAACCTAAAAATTACACTCGTTATATTTATAAAGTAACGTTTGGCAAATTTTTAATTTTTTTAGAAAATTTTTAAGAATGTCGCTTAACGACGAAAATAACGGCCAAATTGACGATATCGCGAATAACGACGCTAGTGGAGTTAGCGATTCAGAGTTAGAATCTGATGTCGAAATCCGCACGCCATCAACCAAATCAGGCCCTACCACTAACCACGAAAACTTGACCGACCGAATTACCAGAATGTCCCAGGCCTCATCAGTCAACGATTTCGACTCTCAAATTTTCGACGAATCCGACGAGGAAACCCCAAACGGACCTCAAAAAGATTTAGACCTTCAGTCAATGTTCGGAGCCAAAAAGTTGACAACTGAATATCAATACGATATAAACACAGCGGAAGGTAATTTTTGGCCTATTATTATCCCATTATTTTTTTTCACAAAATTCGACTGTATCAAATTAATTGATTACAAAAAAGTCGGAGTAATAGAATAGAAACGTCAAAATCAATTTCCAAAATTAAAAATTTGAAAATACACTAAAAACATTAAATATTTTTGATGGTGCCTATAAAATTAAAAACTAACATTTATTTTTAGGCAGATTTGCTAAGGAACAAGAAGAACGTTCCAAAAAACGTTTCGTAGCCAAAACTACAATAATGGAAAAAGCGGGCACTATCGACCAAAATCTGACATTATGGGACGATATCGACAAATTATCTCTCAGAGATCACGATTGTAAAGCTACAGTCAGCGAAATGCGCGAATTCATGAGAACCATTAAAGATTTCAACGTCTACCTCAAACTGAACGAAATTTTTTCAATTTCACAATATGTTGAAGTAGAAACAGCTTATCGAAAAGCTTGCGAGCAAATGAGACAGATCCACTACGACTCACCAGTACTTATGAAACAAGTCTGGATCCAACTTAGTGTAAGTAAAAATATAAAAAATTAATTTTTACTAACCATTATTTTTCCAAATAATTTTCTCTCCTCGATCGATTAAAAAAGATAGTAAAATCAAAATACTTTTTTCTATTTATTAAAATTTGTAAAAATTTCCTACTATTAAACTTTAAGAAATATAATAGTCTGAAATACAAAACCCACACAAATAAATCGATAATTCAGAACGAACCATTTGAAAAGCGCGCAATATTTTTTACGTTTGATAAAACAAACATTGACTAATAAATTAAGGCCACCGAAAACGATTCTGGTGAACCCTGTGAAATCCTCGCCCAAGTTCGCACAGACGGTCCTTTGGAGGACCGCGACATGCTATTTTGCCCCATAACTACAAAAGAAGCTATGGAAAATTTCATAACTCGCCGAGACGAACAACTTTCTCAACTAAAATTGTCCGGCATTTCCGATAAATCCCTTAAGGATACAACCTCAATCGAGGAATTATATCAAATTAGCCTCAGACTTAATAAAGAAGTCCGAAAATTAAAACTCTACATAAAAAGAGAGGAAAAACTAGTACAGGAAATTTCAGAAATGAACTTTCACGAAATTTTCGAATTATTAAAGTTAGGCGGAGAGGTAAAAACTAGATCGAAAGTAGTAAAATCACTTTCCCTAGTGTCAAATTCGGTAGTAATCGTAGATCGCAACGCTGCTTTTCTACCATTTAAGGTAACCAGCTCTGGAAAATTAAAACCAACCCAAGCGCCTGATTGGTTAAACAAACTGTGCATTAGGAAAAAAATCCGAAACGCTGAACGTATGGTCACAGACGGAAACACAAACCTGAATAGACATATCGAGGTTTATTAGATTAATTTCTTTTCATTTTTTTTCAAAAGAATTAATTTTCTAAAATCAGTTATAATTATCTTTATTTTTTTTAACAAAAATCCAACATAATTTTACAGCGCGACTCATACTCCAAAATGTACAAAGATGAGGCTGTTAACATCCGTAAGAAAACTTACCGTTTGAAACAAGAGGGTTTCAAACGCTCTCAGAATTTCAGAGAGGAGAACAACAGATCCAAAAAACAAAGAAATAACCAGAACTAGGTAAAATTCACCTTTATTTTCCATTTTTTTTGGCCATAAATACTATTTAAGAATTGTACTTTTATCAAGTACTGAAGAAAATTGCATTTTCATCACTAAACTAGGGGTACGCTAAAATATATGTGATATTATTGAGTTCCAATAATCACAGTATTAATATATAACGTACAATTCATAACACCAATTATACATTTTCGCGAGTGAACATTTGGCACAAAAGCTCACTCGAGAAAATATCCCCGGGATAGGTAAACCTATTTCCTAGAGAAATAATTGTAACCAAAATATAGTAACACTAACCTTACCTTTAGGTTTCTTATCCAGGTCACGATACAATTGCTGGACAGCTGGTGGTGGTGCAGTGCAAGAGGTGCTCTCGATTGGATTTCTGGATTCTGCTGGAACTCCGACGTGCCCGGCCAATCCGGTGCCACAAAGGGGGGGGGGGGGGATCCCCCCCCCTACTTTTAGTACTGCCCTGTTACACAGTACAAAATAAACACCTTCCAGTATCAAGATCGGACTAGACCCTTAATTCAGTGCTACATATTTCCTTTCAGTCTAATTTGCCGAAATTAGATCACACTTTAACGCTATAACTTAATAGTCTATAAGGAGACAATTTATCCTCATCCACCTTCTCTTAGGTTATAATTGTAACCGAGAAAAAAATCACAATGTTGCGTGAAATTTTTAGGAAATCGAGCAAACGACGATGGGCTAATTTGCTTGGTCTACCAGGAGTATAGGCGAGAAGTGAACCCGTTTTTCAGTTCCTTAACCATGTGAGACAGGCCACAATTGTTGGCTCAGGCTGCTGAGTCAAGCATACCTAAACCATTCAAAGAGGCAAAAACGGGATCGTGAATTTTTTCTCGACACATTTAAAGATTTTCAGTCGGTTTCTCAGAAATAATTTATTTTTTTCGGAATGTTTTGGTTCGAAGTATTCGGGGAGGATTTATTAAGATTTTTCGCCTATGTTTCACTTCGCGGAAAATTTATTTCGGAACTGACATAATACAATTTGAGATTAGTCTAGGTTTTTAAAAAGTGTTTTGTGCATGCATAAACAGTTGAAATTAAAAATTTATTAGTAATCCCTTTAGGAAAGATTAATTTTTTTGTTCGGAAGTGAAAAATTTCTAAATTTTACCAACTTCCAAGTATCCATGAAAAAAATTTTAATTAATTATAAAAGGTGAATTTAAGCGATTCAAAATATTGCAACAGTATCGTACTTCATACCCATCTTTTTTAAATAAGTAAAAAAGTGTAATAAATCGCTTTTATCAGGCGAAAAATAAACTTTTTTTTTATCAAAAATCATTCGACTTTTTCCATCACAATTTTTCGACTTATTATAAAATTACTTTGATTTTAAACTTTCAAGCGGACAACACTATGACGTAGGCCAGGATACTTGTGCATTCGTTTTCGATAGAAATGGTAACTTTTCTGTAGACAACTGTGACCGTGTATCACGTGATATGATATACCTTGCTTTTCTCGCTATATTTTCTAGTACTAAAAATTGAAATTCTAGAATATGAAATGTCGAATGCAAAAATATTACCTTTTCAACCTTTCAAATTCCTTGGCCAGCCTTATCACCACAGTTGTTCAGAGAAATAACGATATTTTTCGCTGAGTTTTTTTTAATAATCTTAGAAACCTCAAATACTGAGATCCGTTAGAGAAAATAACAATTTGAATATTTGGTAAGTCTAGGTTGATGAAAATTTAAAAAAATGTTATACAAATATCCATGGTTGTTTTATTAACGCACACACAGAGAATTTTTTTGTTTTATTAAAGAATTGTTTAACAAAATCATATTTTTTGTTTTGGACCTTCGCGAAATTCTTTAAATATTGTTCTTGACCTTAAAATTATCAGACATTATCAAGTTCATCACACAAATGGGCTTTTAAAGCCGAAATTTCATTAAGAAAAAAGAAGATTTTCGGCTCTTTGTCAATACTTGCAGTTCGGGGATGTGGGAACAGAAATTAATTATTAGTTGAACAACGCTACGCGTACAAAATGACGTCATAAATTGTTAAATTTTCCTCTATCATAAAGGGTTTTACAACCGGTTAAACTGAAGTAAATTACCAAATTGTGTAGATTACCGTACTAAACAAAACGCAATCAAAGAAAAACTTAGATAAGATTTATATTCGGAAATTTAAATATTCAATTATGACGTAATGCATGACGCACTTAAAGCAGTTTGTTATGGAAACATTGAACACCCATGCAAATTGGGCGATAATGGCTATGACACTAATATATGGGTACTGGCAGAAATTTGACTTCGAACTGTGAAATAACGTTGGTTTTTTAGCGGTATCGGCAAATTCGGCGATAAAGGGTCTTTTGCTGTAATTACTTGATTTTCACAAATCAAAATGTAAGTTGGAGACCATTTAACCACCTTTAATCGATAAATCACAAAATTGATGTTGAACATTTTGATTAGATGGTCATCTTATGCTGTAGTACCACAAATTAATATTATTGATCTTCAAGGATTATCTGGACATACAAAGTCAAAATTCAAGATTTTTTTTAAAGTTTAGAACATATCTTGTTGATGACATAATGATGATAAATGCACTGATTTAAAAGGGCGTTTCTGCAAATGTCATATTCATCTGTCGTTTTGTCTCAAAGTTAAAAGATAGAGATTTTTGTGTGTGTTTATATTTTTACTAAATAAAACGTAAATGTTTAAGTGCGTATAATTCGTATGACAGAACAAACTTGTCGCAGTCGCCGAAAAAACTTACGTTATTTAAGAATTTGGAACTGTCATACTTCTAGTGCCAATATCGCCGAATATGCCAATATAGCTTTGTAGACGTAATGAATAACGTCATTTTTAAGATTGAAGTTCCGAAATTTACTCTTTTCAATTTGTATTTCATTTCATTTGGCGGAGTACTTAATTCGACGAATGTTGGTGATCTACTTTATTCAACCAATTGTAAAACACCGTCAGAATTTTGAAAATTGTTAGACACATTACGGCATTTTGAACATTTTTCGGGGGTGCTTTCAGGGGATTGTGGGTGCAGTAGTTATTTTCGAGCACGGTCGCAAATTCGGTATTTTTTCAATTGCACCTGACCATTAAGCACCTCGGGAATCGTTTGCAATTAAAAAAAACACCAAACAATTTCTGGATATTTATTTCTAGAACATTGAAATCGCTTGCTAACTGAAATGCCCGAATAATGACAGATGATCAAAAACAAAATAACCCATTAGTGATCAATTTTCACGGAGAATCAGACCAAAATAAAATTGGAAACTTCTGACCAATATTCTAGAAAATCTCCGAAAAATATCATTTCGGACTTGCATAAAACTGGAAAACGGAAAATAATTCTAGATATGGTATCATTTCAGAATACAAAAAAATCAACTCGCAAGAAAAAGTTANTTTCAAAGATTTTTACTACAAATTTATATTATTAAAATTTTAGATTTATTTTACTGTGATATGTAAATCTTCATTTCATATGATACATATTTTGGAAACTTGTTAATTGTAGCACGGATTTTAATTCGATTTTCCAAAGTGCGTATAAGTTAACTTTCTCTTTAAGGTCAAATTTAGTATTATCGCAAAACTTTTATTTAATTTAAAAATTAACAACAGCTTGTGCACTATACAGTATATACTTGCTTAACCTGTAAAGTTCTATTTTTCCAAAGCCGTTCAATACCATGTGAATGCGAATAAACCAAAATAATAATAATAATAATATGTAATTTAACTTAACTTCTAACAAATTCAAAATAATTTATGACGAATTTTTTGCATACAAATTTGAAATTTTCGGAATCCAATTAATTATTTTTTATATCTTTTTGATTCTCCTGAAACAGATACTGCTTTGAGGAGAGATTTTATGAAATTAATGTATTTAATGGCATATTTTGAATTTTTGTTTAAGTTTTAACCCTAAAAATTGGTATACAGCAAATTGCTGTCCTTTTACAAAATTATGAATCTGGGATAGTTAGTCAATTGGCCGCATGTAAAAGTAAATATTCCAAGGGCAGCTGTAAAACCAGATGAATTGCGTCGACTGGATTTGGAATTTTGCTTTTATAACGGCGAGATTCTGATTTGCTCAGATGATGCAATCGGCGGCGACAATTGTCTTTCAGATGTTTTTCTAAGCTCAAAAAGCGAAGGTAAAAAACACAAATAACATGAGGAGAAAACTTGTTCAAAAAAGCAAGAAAACTAGGTTTTGGTTTCTTTGACAAAACCAGCTCTTGCGCTTAAATACTAAAATTTTGTGAAACAAACAAATGTGGACACCTAGATACATCAAAAATTGGCAAACGGACTGGTCGAGCACAAAGTGGGTTAATTTTTCTTCTTTCAGCGCGTATTTTTTTTTCAATTTCTTGACATCAAAATAATAATGGTTAATTAAGTGATCATCAATATGATAAATGTGATATATAATTAGGGTGCACAGCGGTCAAAATACTAAGTTTTAAATTAAAATGATGAGACCAAAACGGAAAAAAATATCTGGACAAAAAACTATGAAGAAATAAAATCAAATATTTGTTTTTATTTTTTTTTGGCATTTTGGCCAGGGAAAACCACGGTTAAAATGATCGGCATTTGCTATTTTTCCGCAGTCTTCCGCATGGTTCTCACTATGCGCATCTAAAAGCTTTGTGAATTCTGCATAAAATGAAAAATTAAAATTAAGTATTCATCGATATTGACCGAAATATTTTCAGCTTATAAAGTGTTCCGCCTACGCATTTTTTTTGTCAAAATGACCAAAATTTTTTGAAAATTTTCGAACATTTTATTTTTCAAAATTTTTTTTTCGAAAATATCAAATTTTTATGTGAGTACGATCCTTGCCACAAGAAAACTAAAAAATTGAGCTGATTATGCTGAAAAACGAAATAAGTGCTGAAAATGAGAGTTTTTGAAACTCACTTTCTGAGCACTAGATGGCCCAAAAAAAAAATTTTGCGCGGAATCCTCTTTTTCGGTGGCGATTACCCCCGATAGCAAATAAATGTTTATTGCCAGTTTTAGTTCAGTCTGTAGGGTCCCGCTGCGCACCCTATATATAATCATTAAGATGAAAATATACCATCATTTAATTTTTTGGAGATGTATTCGGGGATAATGGTACACTGGAAATGATCATGAAATCTGAAGACGAAGAAATAAATAGTTGAACTATTAAAAAATTCATGATTCTTAAAGCAGGAATTAAAGCAGGTAACAAATATTAAATTCACATTTGAGGTTTGTTAAAAAGACTTTTAACAACAACAAATTGTCTTTTAATTATTACCACTAAGTGGCACAAAAAAATATCATTGTCAGAATAATTTGTTCGAGTAAGTAAAGTTTTGCAGATTGGGCGGTTATTTGGCCAAACCGCTAAAATCGAAATTTTTGTATTTTTATTTCTTGGCAGAAAAACTTTCAATGTTGGCTTCCCAAAACCGATTTGAGTCGATCGGGAAACTCTGAGAAATGTTCCGATATGGGGAAATTTTTAGAATGTACCGAACGATTTATAAAGAAGTTATCAGTATTAAGGTCACCCAAAAATGGATTTTGGTCAAAAATATATCAGAAAAAGTGAGCAGCAATACCGCTTGTCAATTACAAAACATTAACAAACTGGGTCACTATCTTAGTGTCAACCTCAATTACTCGGATGCATAACAATAAAAACAGGTCTTTTGTCAGCCTCTTCTTCAACCTTTTCTCTGATTACATAAATTGTCTCACAGTGTCATCATTTTGACAAATGTTTTACGCAAGATGAAGGCTAGTTCTACAAACTGGCGAATCTGAATAATATCTTTGAAGCCCTGGTTGGCTAATATTTCATCGAAAATATGTCAAATTAGGAACCACCATACCCATAAGTTCAATTATGCCTTTTGAATTCTGAAATGATATATATCTAAGATAGGGATCACCTGCCTCTTATTATTGCGTTCGTTTTTGACCTCGATCAGATATCTCGGTGTATTATTGTGACCAATATATTGTGATTAATTTGGTATTGTTACCTGATTTTCCCGTGCTCGCGCCAGTCGCGCCTTCTAGGGGAAGCTCTCGAAACAAAGTTGAAAGCAGGGAAGGGCATCCGAGCAGATTTTGCTGATCCGATTCGGATCGGAAATTTCGGGCCTCAAAATTTTTGCTGGTCGGATCGGACCCGAGCTGGAAAAAAATGTGATCGGATCGGAGGCCCGATTTGAAATTTGCTGATCGGATCGGACTAGCTCGGATTTTAACATTGATTCAAAAAATGCGTACATACTGAAACAAAGTGTGATTTGACGTAACTGGAGGCTTAAGGGAGTGGTTGTCGCTGATTAAGCTGTCTTTTGAAGGTTTTACACATGGTTTATTGATGACCTGGTAGAGGTGGTATTGGAAATTCAAAAATTTTTATCAAATTTTAAACAATGTTTTCAAATTATGAAACACTAACAAATTTCTAAGGAAAATCCTAAATTCCAAGATGATGCTTTTAATTTTTTGGGAAAATTGTCAATTTATTGAGAATTGTCAATTACGTTTTATTTTCTAAGAAAATTGTCAAATTTTCAAAATAACTGTTGAAAATTTTTTGAAAAACTTTTAGAGAGAGATCAGATAAAAATAGTAAAATATTTTAGAAATTATAAATGATGACGTGAAAGATGTAAAGGGTACAAAGATTTTCAAAAGGTCAAATCTAGTCAAAAACATGTTGTCCTATGATTGATTTCATCGGAACAACTTTAAATTTTTTTGTCGACTGTTTAAAAAAATAATATTTTATTTTAACTTTACAACGGCGCTATAAACAAGATCTATTTTTTTTTAAAATTATCCTCAGAAATAATCCTCGATTATTAAAATGGCAAAAAAAAAGTTTCCAATAACATGCGTTATCAACGCAGCGTTATAAAACAGATATCACGGTTTCTTTTTTTATTTGATATCGTCATCAGAGGTCGGCACAAGTTTTCATTAGCTTTGTTTCCTGTCCTGTCCGAAGGGGTGAGAAAGGATTCAATGTTTTTTCATGTCCTGTCGCGAGATATCGGACAAATACTTGTGCTAGTACGTCGCTTGAAAATTCAGGACAGGACAGCTGGACAGGACAAGACAGGTATGCCGACCCCTGATCGTCATTACGATTTATCTTCAATCACGCAAGAAAGTCTCTATTCAATAGTTGAACAAAGTATCATTTGATTTCACAAAACAAACAGAAAACCAGGTTCCATACAAAATAGCAGTCAGTATGCCGAAATTTTTTTTCCGGACAAAATTCGGCGATATGAGCACCGAAATATTTTTTTTCGTTCATAAATAAAAAACCGCGTGGGCATTCGATGTCATAATTCGAACTTATTTTCAATTTATAAAAAGTTTAACAAGCAGTTTACATGCCAGCAAATACCAATAAAGGTATAATTACGTACTCCATCGAACGAAATTAAATAAAACTTCAAAAAAGTACATTTGTGAAAATTTTATCTGAAAATATGTACTCACTCATGACGTACGTTAAAGTAAATTTTTATAATGTTGCTAAATTAATAAATAGTATTTTAATTGACGTTTCGGGTTTTCATTTTTCAAAAAGTGGGAATAAAATAAATAATACAGTTGTGAAAAGTTGGTTCGAAAAAGCCAATTTGGTAAATCTGGGCTCAGTTTTTCGGATAATTATAAATCTTAAAGTAATTTGTAATTAAAAACCCGTCAAATGCCCACATAATCTTTCTGCAATATGGGCTTTTTCCGGCGGATTTTGGCGCACTGGGAGAAAATATTGGCAATATAAGGCAGAATAATGGGGCCTAACCCCTGTTGACCTCGTTAGAATTAGTCTCTAATTTGTGAAAATCCAGGTTATAGTTATAAAAGATGATTTATCATCATGTTATAATCGGACTCGCAAATGCAAACAACGAGCTGCACAAGATAAAAATTGTGACGTTTCAACAAAAAACTAATTCAAAAAGGGTGAACAGAGAGTTAACAGCAAAAATTCTATCTCTCTGCAAACCGAAAAATCTGGTTATTCGAATATTTTGCTCAGAATTCAAATATAAAATTCGATCTAGATGCTGCAAACGCCTCGAACGAATTAAAACAAGCGGAGCAAAAATAAAAGGGTCAAAATTTCCCTAAATTTTCCAAACTGATACGCGCAATTGCATGATGAAAAAATGGCTTTCTGTGTCAAAAATAAATTTGAGACCATATGTTTAGTCAAATGCAAAACTTCAAAAGTCCCTTATTCACCACTGCTTATGATAAGCAAGGCGTTCACAATGCAGTAATTCTGACATGCAGCAGTTTACAATGCTGCTTTGTAAGGTTTCATTAAATGGCGGGAAACAAAGCCAGGCTCGGAACCCGCAAGGCCCTATCCATAAGGATTTTACAGTGTTGATCGATTAACTGAAAAACAGGTCGCATTTATTAGGATTCAAACTTTTATAATATGAACTAAAAATAAGTTGATTGGAAGTCTTTTTGATCTCATAAATCACCGAAAAGCGTATTGTATTGCGGAAAACATTTTTTAGTCAGCGATTGTCGTAATAAATTAACATTTCTAATAATAAAGGTATGCCTGGACGCACTATTTGGTCGGTTCCTAATTTGACATAGTCCTGATGAAACATAATCAAACAGAGCTTTAAGGAACATAATATATTCAGAAAAGCCAGTGTTCAGTAACTAGCCGTAAAGCTTTCGTAAAAATGTGCCAAATTTTTTTGTATTTCACTCCTTGACCACAATACGCGAACCAAGATACATACCGAAAAGGAAAATCTTTTCTCCTCCTCCGTAGGATTATGGGGAGTGAATGAACTTAATTGTAACAAAACCTGGATAAATAATATTAAAAACTTCTAAGCAATCGTTTTTATCCATAAGGTGACTATTTATGATTTCTCCCAACATTAATTTTCAAAAATAGCAAAACACACCGTTCTGCCCAAAAACCGGTCTGGCCCGTAACATTATTTATTTCACAGTTTTGATATTAATTTCCGTCCTACCAAATTAGCCGACCTCTAACATGTTAGAAAAAAGAATATCCACGTAACCACATTTTATGAGCAAGTAGATAGTTTAAAAGAGAGGAGATTAAAATATTTGGTTGAGTCGTTAAAGGTGGTTAAGACAATAATTGGCAGACTATAAGAGAATTGTTCTAATTTTTATTTTATGCTTTATCTTATATCCTAGTAGGTATACACAGCATTTTATGGTATAACATCTGCCGTACGGAAAGACATTTAACCTTTCATTTGTGCTATATTATCTAGTTAACGCGAACCAAGAAAAAGTGCTCTCTATTTATACCAAATAAGTCAGTCATTTAATCCCGCTCATCACCTTTGACTAATGCACAGGCAAAAAAATTTTCGGGGAGCCCAAACAAATAGTCATAGAGTTTTGCAGCAATTTAATTTCCAAGAATATGTTGAAAATAAAACGATGAGCCGTTCGAAAGTATTTTTTCTATTTTTTTTACCGATTTTTGTCATAATTTTTTAAAAAATTAAATTGTGGAAAACGATACATAATGATTAAAATTCTGAGGAAAGCAAGTTTTTAGGAAAGTATTGAGGAATTCTTTTGATATAAAGTTAATTTGTCTGCAGTCTCTATACGAAGAATAATTTTTTTTAACAAGTGTTTTTTATAAAACTCAAAATAAGAAAAAAAAAATTATTTTTCGGAAAGAATTGAAACGGCAATTAACCCAAATAAAGCCGACAAAGACAAATCGATCAATATAGAACATAAGGTGGTACTGATTTTGAGTTTTCAGCTGATTAGCATATTTGTTCACATTTTACTGCATATATTTCGACGCGCGGCGATATGAATAATTGTTTTGTAAGCGAATCAAGATATCATATTTCAACATTTGAGACCTGGTTTCAATAGCCTAAAGTTTTCACTCCAAATTGTAACTTATATGTCCCATTGTAAAAAAAATGTATGGTTTTCAAGAAAATACAAGGTGAGTGAACCTCTCTTTTCTCTCATGCAGGTTATCTTGTTACAAACTTCGAAATTTTAAAATGTTACGTGTTTTTCACTCTAGTTTTATCCTTGACTCTCAATGCAGTGACAAATAAGTATTGATATCTTCCCTAGTTTTTCCGTGATAAGCGCTCAAAGTGTAGCCCTAAGATAGGGTTTTGGGTGGTGACAAAAAGTTCTCGTTTCTGGGTGTGAGGAGGGTTAGAAAGATTAGAGTCCGAACTTTTATTTTTGAATTCGTGAAATTTTTCAAAAAAAAATTCAAAGCATTAAGAAAATTTTCCACATTGTTGTTTCCAAAATTTTTTCTGATTTGTTTTTTTTTAAAATCGTGAATAAAATAAAAAGCAAAGTGGCTTGCCACTTTAACTTTTTCTTATGCCATGTCCTACATAATTTTCTGACTGCTGTTTGAAAAAATTAATAAAATCTTTATTTTTTCATCTCATGTTCGAATTTGATGGAAATATTATGAAAATTTTTCGCATGTTTCATTTTCAATTATGGTTTTTCGAATCTGCATAAAAAATCAGGTAAGCATCACGTATTTAATTGTTTTTCTTTTTCCGTATGTCTAACATACTATCAACTATGAGTTGATCGCGCGATTTTCATTTCTAAACTATCGATGAATGTTTATAACACTGGCCTTTGGCTGTACACTCGATGAGTGCCATTCGGCACAAACAATTTATGCCAGTAAAAAAATTTCCCAATAAAGTTGTCGGTCTAAAGGCTCCATTTTCTTTAGTCAGTAAAGAACATTTTTAAATATCAAAACGCAATTAAAGGGTCAATCTTATATCTCAAAAAAGTTGTTTTTCTCTACTTTTTGGCATTTTTGAACCCATTTTCTCATGAAACAAAATTCATATCCAAGGAAATTTTTAATAGGCAACATAAAAACCCGGACCCTTTTAGGCCGCATTCACACCGACAATGTCCTGAAGTTTTTTAATATATCTGGCATAAAATTCTATGGTCCGGGTTAAGTTGGGAATGGATGTACAGTGAAAAAGTGGTTTTTCAAATTTAACCAGCTTATTAGTTATGTTAAAAACTTAAAAATTTAAACGTTTGCAGAATGAACACTTTTAATTGATGGAACAATAAAAAAATTAAAGTTTTCCACATTGTTTTTTTTTTTTCATATATCGCTCGGAAAAAAATTGTACCAACCCTGCCGGATCGAATGCCACCCCCTCAAACAAATTAAAAAACTCCGGAGGAGTATTTTGTGAAATTAAGAAATGAATTTTCCAAGGTAACGAAAAATGTTTTCAATTTTTTCGAAAGTACGGGCTCAAAGAAAGCCAGGGTAACATCAAAGAGAAAATGGCTTACGTCAGCCCGAATATTTTGAAAGTTTTAGTGGTCAACAAACATTATTTTAGGGACCAATACTTTAAAAAACTAAAAAAAAACGCACAAAAATTCGGAAACTTTGTTTGATATTTGTCTTTTTCTTGCCTTTCAAAACAATACCACGATTGATGACGGGCATTTTAATTCAACAATACGCAGAAATGTAGAACCACATCGTAGCAATCCACCATATAGATTTCGACTATAGAAATAATAGGTAGATTGTTCCCGAAACTCTTTGGGGGTGAATAATATATTGGCCAAATGGGAAAAAATTATGAAAAATTTTTTTTTGGTAACACGTGATCAAAATATAGCGATTTTCGTTTTTTCAGTATTTAATTTTAATATAAACAGATGCCAAATCGTGTTTTTGGGTCACACGTCAGCTTATAAATAAATCAAACCACTAACGCGGCAATAAATTTGCACACGATCAGTATATGTTACAATCCTAACCTAAGTGGTTCGGTTTTGCCAAAATCGACTTGGTGGACGTGCTAATCATACGGTATAATCCGCGGGTATGGACCATACGGTATGGTCCCAATACCCTAAATCGTTAGTTTGTCGAACAAAGAGCATACAAGACTTGAAATTGTCTGATTTGGTATTTTTCGGTTCACGATATGTGTTTAAGAAAGGGCAAATATCCCTTTACACCTTTGGGATGATCTGAGAGATGTGGGCTGAAAAGAAGAGAAAGCGGCTTCATGACCTGGCTAGAAGCGGGTCTTAGGAGTGTTAGGATTGGCGCCTCAACCCCATCTTCTTAGATGCATGCCAAAAGGTGATAAAGGGAAATTATATTTCTAAATATTGTAAACTACAATTAAATGTGCGTGTGTAACTTCAAGTACTTAATCGAAACCCACCCTGAACAACCTTGTCCTTGGGCGAACTGGGATTTATTTTTAAACTTCTTTGATTCTTATGTTGAAAAGTTTCAGAATGAAATTTAAATTTTCTCATCATTTATTTTTCTAGATTTGAAAGTTTCATTTACTTTCAAATTATTTATCAAAACTTTCTCATAAGAAAGTGGCTTCGAGAAAACAATGAATCGAAAACGTATATCCATTTTTAATTTAAATTGAATTTACCGGCAAGATTTCAGATTGATCAGTTCGTATCCACGTCTAAAGATACATTTTTAACGGCACAATCAGTCTGAACTCTGAATTTCTAAGAGCGAACGGCATTTTCTGCTTGGTTTATTTATTTAGCAACCAACCTGGGTTCTAGATTTTGCTTGTAGTATTCTCAAGTACAATTCATTAATATTTTGGTAATCGTGTATTCTGTTTCAAAAAGGAAGCGAACATTTGAAGATTTTCTGATAAGGTAAGTTTTCTAGAACTTCAAAATAAGGGGTCAAAAATAATTACAAGGGGAGGCCCGATATCGCCGATTTGCCAAGATCGCCGAAAAAGCAAAACGCAATTTCAAAATTTTTCAATTTTTGCTAAAATTCTTCCAGTGCCCATATCGTGAAAGGTCCAATATCACCGAATTAACATGGCCCATGTTACATGGGTCTTTAAGGTTTTTAATCACGAATTACAGGGGATGACCACTTTTAAGAAGTAATAGGCTGTCCAGTGGACCAGTGTCCACAGTGTGGACTCCACAACCGTTAACATTCGGATAATGGAAAAAGCCTCATCTCCGATTGAATTATTATGTAACGACTGAAGGGCAATTTTGGTCGAGAAAGTATACTGTATACAGGAATGTCCCCATTTTTTTGCCCGGTTCCCTACGAGTCGTAAGTTACGAGTCGTAACTTTACGAACGCTATGAATACTCCCAGCTAACGAACAATGCAAATGATTTTGTCTTCTTAAAAGCAAGCTATTTTTTTGCTTCAATCTGGTCAATCATAGCGCTCGCCTTAAATAAAAAAGTACTTGTCGTCAATTATAGGGTGTTGGGGGGATACCAATGGAAAAATGTTTCGAGGTCCGGAGTCAAACCCAGGCTAATCGAGGATCATGATCGAGTTTGCGGCTAACCACTACCCAACTGCTCATATACTGACTAGAATATGTTGATTATGGCGCGAAACTTTCGCGCCAACACTTGAGGTGTTTACACACCTCCTTAGATTCTAATCAGGTTCTATTGGTGACACATCACTATTTCAAGAGTTCGATATTCCCACATAAGCTAGATTGAGCTTTGTGAGTGATAACTGGGTAACACAGGTCTTAACAAATCGGAGGCGATTAACTGCCAGTTTGAGCTTCGTGAGTCCCTCTTGAGGTTGAAATACGTACTCGACAATGCTTAGGTTAACTTTTTTTTCAGAACACCCAGCTGAGGTTTTACACTCTCAATTGAGTACGGAACAAGATATTCACAAACGGAATTTGCCGCATCCAACAGACCAATTAAAACTCCAAGACTCAATGTTTTTGATTTTCCGACAGAGTCCGGTTATACCTGAAAATTGGACCGTAAAATTGAAAAAAGTCGATTCCTGAGAAACACCACACATTCTTCGAAACTAATTTTTTTGGAATTTATGAAGACAACTTTTTGTCAGAATTTTTTTAAGCAATATTCTTTTGTCCATCTGACAGAGAACCGGTTAAACATAAGGGCCAATTATTATATATAACTGAGGAAATTTCAGCAGATGATAACTCTCCTGGTGGTAATGGTTTAACGTTTTGGAGTTCTGACGGGTGATTTGTGCATAAATTTTTTAAAATTATTTTTATTTCATTTTTTCTTGAAGAATAGAGTTTAGCGCAGTCTGACCTTCTTAAGGTGTAATAGACAAAATGTTATTGCGAACATTTTTCTTGAAAAATTATCCGGGTAAGTATATTTCAGCTTCACGTCCCCTTCCATATTGAGAGATACAAAAGCTGAAATTTGACCCTTTTGGCGGCCTTCATATGACAAAAAGATTTTCGGCCAAAAAATTCGGGACGAAAAAAGTTGTGCCAGAGGCCAAAAATTGGCTTCGAAAGAATGTGCGAATGTTCTCAGAATTGACTTTTAAACTTTTAAACCGTTCAATTCCGGGATAACCGGACATCCGTCGAAAATCAAAAAAATTTGGCATTGGAGTTTTTAGTTGTCTGTTGGATTCAAAAAGACATGTTTGTGAATATCTTGCTCCGTTCCAAATGAGAGGTGTCAAAACCTCAGCTGGGTGTTCTAAAAAAAAAGTTACCTTAGTAACGGACTGGTTTCCGATTGCTTAAATTGGGAGGAAGCCCCCATCTTTAAACACCTCGTGTTTAGAGCTCCCTACTACTCACATGTTTTAACCCCCTGGCTTAGCACATTCGGAAGACTGCTCTAATAGCTAGGGGAGCGCACCGGTAACTATACGAGAAAACTAGCAGTTAAGTTGATCACAAATTCTTTGATCTCACGGGGGTTGTTGACTCCTGAAAAAACGATTCCGGGCACAAAAAAAAAAGTTTTTGGCCATCTAGTGGTAGAAAATAGGAACCTTTTTAAAAACGCCCATTAGAGCCACTAACTCGATTTTTAAGCATATAAAACTCCATTTACCTGATTTTTCAGAGGTAGAGCGTTTGTCACAAAAAAATTTGCCAATTTTGAAATAAAAATTTTAGAAAATTTGTGAAAAAAAATTTCGTCTTTTGAAGGAAAAAATTTCTTTTATGATTTTTTACTTTTATCTGTAAAGGCCCGCAAAAAATTTGGTGAACAAAAAAAATTTTCTACCAAAAAATCTGAAAAAAATACTCCAAAAATTTTTGACTGAAATTTCTTACAAAATTTTTTTTGTTTTTTCTATTATCTAAAAAACCTGCCCAAAATTTTTTGAAAAAAATTTTCGACAAAAAGTTTAAAAAAAATTACTTAAAAATCGTAGTAGGTAGTTTCACAGATTTCATTTTGTGGGCAACCAACGCAACAGGTATCTGCCTACTTCACAACTTTAATGATTAATCTCCTATATCATTAATCAAAGTATGTTAAAAAAGGTGAAAAAGTCAACGAATTTCTATGAAAGAATGTCTCTTTTTTCAATAAAAGCAGATTAAATACAGTTTTATAAATTTTTTTTCAAAGTTGATATAAGTAAGCAAGTGACAGTGTGGACAATTTTTGTGACCTGATGAAATTAATTTTAATTATTAAATAATTATTTTCATGGAATACTTGAAATCAAAAACTTTTGAAAATTCACTTCCAAAAAAATATATATGTCCCAAGGTACGAATATATTTTAATGTAAGTGTTTTGCATGTACAACACTTCTAAAAATGGCTGTTCTCACATTTTGTATTTGATGTCTTAGTTTCGAAATAATTCTTAAGAAATTTAAACTTCGGCGAAAAAATCTTGAAAAATCAACTCCCTCACGTAATATTCGACCTATATTCCAAAAAAAATTGAGTATTTTTTTCGATCACCCGCACATTCTTCATAATGTTTTCGGAAGAAACAATTACGTTGGACATTAATTTTGCCATTTTTTGGAAGGTTTTAGGTAGGGCTTAGCGATATTCGGCTCTCTGATTCCAAGGGTTAAAACCACCGAGGCATAGAAAAAAGTTCTCCCGAGGCATAATACCCTTTCAGGAGGGTACATTTGCTAAACTCACAGCACCAAACAGTTCATCCGATTAATAAAAATTCTAATTAAACTATAATTTTGGAAACTTTATTCTATATATTATTTTCAATAAATTGAAAAAAATAATTTTAACTATCCAAATTTGAGTTGAAAAAAGTTGGTTAGTTGAGACCTCGCCACATCAATATCAATTTCAAAGTCACTCCCAAAAAAAAATTCTGGGCTCCATATATGTCTAGGATGCTAAATTTTTAAGCAAATCGTACTCAATACACTTTTTTAAATCTGGCTAATTTTTTTTAATTTCAAACTCCAGATTGGAGTCAAAAGTTAACTTTTGGAAGTCTTAAGCGAAAATTCGCCCTTCCAATCAACCGTCATCAAATTTTGAAAATTTTTCAGAAATTTTGGGTAAACATTTCAAGATTCACATTGTTGAGTTTAAATGTATCAAAGGGGAAGCCTTTTTTAAATCATTTTTTTCCATCATTTTGGCTGATTTAAAAAGTGACCTACCCTTTCCAAAAGAGTATATTGCACGGAGGGTTTAGGGGTACCGTCGCACTCTTTAAGGGTACTTTAGGGTGTAAAAATAGTAACCGAAATTGGCTTGGCAACATTCAAAAAGCAATAAACTTATCAAAAAAAAATGCGAAACTTTCATTTTTTCAGAATTTTTTTCTGATATTTTTTTTTTTTGGAAAACATGAAACTCACTTTGGTGACCAGAAACTCAAAAATATATCAAAAAACTGTAAGCAGATTTTTTACTCAGTGAAACCAAGTTGAATTTGGTGTACTTTCGACAATTCCGATGAACCTTTTATTTTCCGAGTTTTCACTTCCAGTTTACCCTTAAATGCGATTCTCAGAATTTAACATTTCAAATTTCTGTGCGCATCATAGAATAACAAAAACACACATATTTCTCCATCTTTTTTCCGAATTTATACCTGCATTATGAATGTTACCTGGGAGGAATAGAATTTTGAATAGCGAAAATCTTGAAAATTAGGCGAGCATTTAAAAAAAACCTACCATCATATTAAACGATAAATAAGTTTTCCGTGGTTGCATACCAAGTTTGAGTGAAATCCGATTGCGAGCTCTAGGAGGAGATAGATTTTGAAATTTTGAATTAGGTGTTCTAGAATCGCTGCATGGTGGTCACAGCGTTAATAGAATGCTATTGTATTGTTAGCATTTCTATTTCCAATAATAACTATCGCTAATATAACAATCATCTCGATAAATAAAAAGAGACGATAATTGTCTCTCATTCCTAAACCCCGGCGCAAGGGGAGAGAAATCCATATTCTCTATCTTGAAATAAGAGACATATAGTACCGTTAATATAAAAGGTAAGTTGCTGCAGCTGATGTAAGTTCCAGCCTGAAGCCTAGGAAGTTGAGAATAGAAGCTGACGTTTGGGTTTTTGTTCTCACTCGCCAGCCAGCATCTCTTAAGAGGTTGGCTAATCGTTTAGAGCGGATTCTAATTTCGACGCTCCCTCATTTTAACTTTTAGCTGGTTATTTACCGTTATGTATGCGATATTAATTGATTAAAATATACGATAAATATAAATCTTCTGGGTGTTCATTATTCTGCATGGTCATTCAAGCAACAAGCCTGAAAGTTGGGCCTTTCAGTTGTTTAAAGCTAGGTCAAACACTCTCTGTTAACGTGGTATCTGTAACGTGGTCTACTGTACTAACGGCATCCATACTAATCCCGCTCGGCACGTCTTTTGAAAAAACAAACAGGGTGAATATTTACATTGTAATTAACTGCCAGACTGATAGGCAATGAATGATTGTGAGGTGCAAAAAATCAACCCAGAGAAATAACTAACAAAATAAAATAAACGACAATTGTTTAAACGCTAAAAAAAAATTTAATCTAAATTAATTTCAACGCAGTTAGTTCGGGAAATGCAGGTTCGCGCCCTTAGACATTGCTTGAACAGTGCCACTGAAGTAAACATCATTCCGTAAGACATGCACCGCGTAAGACAATGCATCTAGTAAGCCGTGCACCGTGGTAAAGCCACGCATCTTTGTAAGACGTGCAACCGTGTAAACGACACTGCTTTATCAGACGTGCAATCGAGTGAGACGCTGGCACCATTCCCTGCTTGATTTTATTTTGGATTTTAAACGTAATTTCACATAAAAAAAATTTTCAAAAATTTTATGTGGTTCTTAGAATTTCGAATTTTAGAAAATAATTATGAGAATTAGTGATACATCTTTACTAAACACTTCCGGCGAGCTTTAGTTTAATGAAAAAGGGGGGCAGTTCCTAAAAGTTAGGCGGCAAGAACTTACGGTTAAATGGGTCAGCCAATCATCAAGTTTGTGCAAGTACACCGCAATTCCCGCAAAGTACAGTATGTAATGTTTTTCTTGCGAAATTTGAAGCCAGATCGCCAAGAATTCCTTGATTATACGGAGAAACTCTAATTGGTTTGTGTACAACCAATGGCGAGCGTCTTTCAATTCATCTTTTTGTGGGTTGATCGAAAATCAACAAAGTCTTTTCTGGCGTTGATTGGCCTATTATTCTTTTTACCAACGTAATTTATTCTAGGCAGTTCGAACTATTATTTTGGAGTTTAAAACGGTTATGCAAATAACATCATCGGCTGCTTTGGAGAGTGCTTGACGAGTCAAATTTCCTAATTTAATTAGGCCGTCCAAAGTTAATCTAAAAATTGAAGCTTAAAAACAGGGCATATTTACAGAATCCTTCTTTCCAGGTTCTCTCACTTCGAATATATTTTTAAAAAATTTTCTTTATCTGTGACATTGTTTGGCGAATATTTATCCTCACATTTGTGCTTTAGCGATTGTCTATCATGTTCTATGAAACAGTTAAAAACATGTTTGACGTTAATCGCTATTTTGGAAATTCAGTGATAATTCATTTTTATGATTTTTTAATTTATGATGTTTTCAACAGCTCCCGCAGGCTGGCTTTTTTTGTAAAATTAACAATAATTCAAAATTCTAGTGAAAAATTTTTTAAAAAAATTTTTATCTATAAAAAATGTTATAAGTGGAGAAAGGTATCAAATAATACAGATAAGGTACTTCTCCGGTATGACCTACATTATGGGCGCAAGGTGTATGCTATCACTGTTGCTAGTGCAGTTGGTGGAATTCTCACACCCTATTACATATCTGCGTTTGGTTTTCAAACATATTTTCTTCAGACCATTTGGTACGCTAAGCGCCCGTTGTTCCGTACCAGTTTGACTAATAATAAAAATTATGTAGGACCATACCGTACCAGTTGCAAAGTATGGGAAGGACACAAAAATCGATTGGCCCATTTTGGGTACGGAAGAGCACGTCCGGCTACTTGACCTTTTCGGCGTAGGTGACAATATTTTTTATTGCTATTTGATCTATGACACTTTTTGGATTTGGTCGAACTTTTTGGAAAATTTTGAAACATTTTCCTCATTTCTGGTTAAAAATTTTTCAAAAACTAAATTTTTCTGGAATCCTTAGCTGAAAATATTAGGAATGCCTTACTTTCACATATTAAAACATGTCTAACGTTTTGTTTCTTCGCGTCTTGTTATACTCGAATCATACTTTTTTTGAATGAAAATACGGGGTTTGGCGCGAAAATCTAGTTGAGCCCTCTTTAATCAAAATATAAATAAATTTTATTAACCGAGATGCCCTAATTTGGTAAGCCGCCCATCCACCACATAAAATTTAATAATTAACTCATGGAAAAATATTTCTTTCGATGTCTAAAATTTCGTTTTTTTCGTCCTTTTTACGGACATTTCGATTTTGACTGTAGAAATCATATAAAATTACATTATAATAAATTCGATGGTGGTCGAAAAACCCATTTTTTTGAAGCCTCCTAATTAATAAAAAAGAAAANAATATTTCTTTCGATGTGCTAAAATTTCGTCTTTTTTCGGACATTTTAATTTTCGAGTTTGACGTAGAAATCATATAAAATTAAATTATATATTAAATTATTGTATATAAATTTTTGATGGTGGTCGAGACCATTTTTTGAAGCTCCTAATTAATAAAAAAGAAATTTTAATGTAATTTAGACACCATGGAAGCAAACGCGCGGTTTTTCAAAATACGATTTATAAAGTAAAAATAATCGATCTGAAAAAATAAGATTATACAAAGTGAGCTCAAAAGTGGCAACTTACGTTTGAAAACTTTTTATTCGAAATTTATGAAGTAGCAAAAAGTTTCCCATGAAGACAACAAACAATTTAAAAAGTGAAAATCTGTCAAAATGCACCGAGGCCCTTAAAGTGGTTCTTGAAAACAAACATAAATCTAATTTTGAGGAATATGGAAAATTCAGCGTTTGAAACAAGTAAAATTGAAATCGCAAAGTCATTTCTCGATGGGTTGCTACTCGACTAGAGAATCTCGAGTAATAAATTGTTCGAAATAATTTTCCAATTTGTTTCGAATCAGAATTATCAGGGGCGCGCGCTCATAGGTCACTTATACGAACATAGTAAGAAGGCGAGAAATGTGTTATCGAAACAAGCGTCATTTTAATTTCAGATATTTTGATTGGCGGGAGAATCATCAAGGATTCTTGTAAATCTTGCTTCAATTTTCGCACGAAAAAACATTACATACTGTACAATAATAGTACACGTGGAGTTAAAAATTGCTTTTTAAAATGATTTTTTTTGAGTTATTCCTGCAAAAAATAAATGTTTTCAAGTTTTTTTATAAATTGAGGCAAAAAAAAATCTGTAAATTTTTTAGAAAACAAAATATTGAACTTCTTCAGCCGCAATAAATATCACAATACTGGCACCCGATCATGCGATGATGGAAGTTTGCATATTGTCATGGTTTATATTCTTATCAGCAGTTATCGAAATATTTTTGCTTGCACAAAAATTGAAAAGTAGAGAAAAGGTTATGAGTGAAATGGAACAAACTGTTATATCAGGATCTTCAGTAACATTTAAAGCGAATCCTCATAATTCTACAAAATTATCACCAAATCTGAAAATTCAATGTGAAGAAATTCAAAAAATTTATGAAATTAAAAACCGAGAAATTCAATATTCCGACATTCACAGCCCTGAAATTTTAGTCAAAGAAAGTCAAAAAATTCAAGTAAATCTAGAGAATTCAGACGTTCAAATACAAAAAAACGGAGAAATGACAAATCAGGAAAATTTGATCCCAACTGATAAACATTCTAGTCTTCAAAATGATGAGTCAAGTCTGTCCCCGAACACAACTGAAGTTCTTCAAAACTCAAAAGTTCAAGAAACTGACATTTATTAGACGATCATGCAACGTTAAAAACATCAACAATTTCCAATCAAATTATTGGTATAAATCTCGAGTCAACAAAACTGTCCCATGCTTAAGGGGGTGGTCAATGCAAAATGGGCTTAAACACCTAGCTGAATGGGCCTAAGGGAGTGGTCACAAATTAAAGTGTCGCAAATTTGAGCCTCTTCCAAGGTCATTCCAGGTCAAACTAGCAAAGGTGATATTCAAAAAACATTTGTCACTAACAGAACCAACCTTCACGGTAATTTTAAACTTAACAGTAATCTGATACAATCCCACCTTCGTCAACAACTACGCTTTTAAAAAGCTTCTTAAAAACACACGCAGTTCGTACCTACTCCGTCAATTATCATCATTTTTTATTTTTTTTTGTGTGAGGCTCCGGAAAAGCCTAACAAATCGTGCGAAATTGCTTTTGTTTAAAATTTTGCTTTCGGCGGACAAAAACGCAAAAAAACTAAAAATTAAAATTTTGAAATGATCAGTTTGGGAGGCTCATGCAAAAGCTATCTTCTCCACCAGTTTGAGAGATATAGTTTCGACTCATACTGCATCTGAAAGGAGTACACCGGGCTTGCCGAAAGAGCTTGCCTAAACCGAGCTTGCCGAAACCGAGCTTGCCGANTCAGGTTTTTCTTAAATTTAAAGAAAAATCAAAATTTCACAAAAAAACTCTTAACTGGTGGTCGAAGAATACCAAAAGCCCTTGTCCTGTGACCACTTATAGCCCCTCTGACCAGTTAAACCCCCCCTTTTTTTGGCAAAAGCTGTAGGGAGCTTAAAATGGTCAACCACTGTATATCATATACATACATATGTATGTAGTCTATATGGATTACCGGACCTCAGAGTACAAATCCTAAATATTTGAATGATACAAACAACGCAAGATATTAGCACCCAATCAAAACCCTTGATTGCGTAATAGGCCAATTTTATTGGTCAGGTTGAGAAAAGATCAACCAATCAAATGTTCAGATTTCGCATTTTTCAAATATTTAGGATTTGTACTCTGAGGTCCGGTAATCCATATGATATGGATTACAGATCCTCAGAGGCAGGCTTGTTAAAGAGATGGGATAAATAAAGATGGGGATGAGCTGGGATGGATTCTCCAGGGATGGCCCCAGGACTGCATCCTTTTTCGGGAAATAGATAGGGGTTAAAAGGGATGGGTTACATTCCATCCCCAAATTGGGGATAAAATGGGGATAGGGATGGAAAATCGGCTAGGGATGCATCTCTTTACAAGCCTGCTCAGAAGACTGATATTTGAATGCTACAAACAACACGGGATACTAGCACCCAATCAAAACCCTAGATTGCATAATAGGCTGATTTCATAGGTCAGATTTGAAAGGGATCAACCGATGAACTCAGATTCCCCATTTTTCAAATATTCAGGATCTGTCCTCTGAGAGTCGGTTATCTTTATCTATTACGGTACTTGTTGGGGCTTTTATGTCACTTTTTTCAGCCAACATTTATTTTTAATTCAAGTCAGACCATTTTTTCCAATTTATTCACTAAAATCTGGTAATTAAGCAATTTAAGTAATCTCGGAAAAAAATCTGATAATGGTTCGATTCCGATCAATTTTTTTTATTTCATTATACACTACTGTAGATGTTTATATCTGATATCCTAGCTGAAGTCGTTAAGGCTGCAATTTTGAATTTAAATTTGTTTGCGGAAATCTCCAAATTTTCAAACTTGACTCGCCGCAAATTCACTAAATATTTATTCGAAAAAATTTTCATTGTCGAAAAACTATTTTTTATAAAAAAACCCTAAATTAATTGGATAATCGAAGTTTTAATAAATAATGTCTCGTGATTGGCTCAAAATGAAGACTCCAAAATAAAATAGCCTTAAATGTTCTGCTTGAAAAACTTTTAATATGTTAAAATATTTCGAAAAATATGTCAAATTTTCCCACCAACGACTGAAGTCAGGAAATACAAATAGGCATTTAAATGACTGCTGAAATCTTCTTTCTACGAAAATAATATTTTTTGATGATAGCTAGCAAATTTGATTACCTCCTAGGCCATCTTACTGATATTGATGGCACAAATCTTTGAAAAGGACAATTTCTTGGTCATAAAACGTCAAAATTTCAAAAAATGCTAATCAGATGAATTTCTTCAAAAATCACATGGAATCTAATAGAGTATTTTTAATAACGTTTTTAGCCTTTTTATTTCAAAATTCCAGCTTCGGACAGTCTCCTACAAAGTTCCGATAATTTTTATTTTGAACTTTTTTGAAACGACTTATTTCGGATGATTTTTGTACATCTATGCACTACAAACGAATATTATTTTATTAAGGTTGTTTAAAGGTCAAGACTTAATTTCAAGACTAAAAATGCACATTTTTTTAGATGTCAAATCGATCCACAATTGGTAACATTAAGAAATGAAATGAAACTGAAAACGTTTATGACGACAACGCAGTTAAAAGAGGAAAATTCCACCTCACAAGACTTTGCAAAAAATTTTGAGAAGAAATTCGTGAAATTTGTGACAACAAGAGATGAAAAATTTGAGTTGACAGTTTGATGTCATAATTTTTTTGGGATTAAGGGGGTACTGTCTGCAAAAAAAGTTGCCCTGAGAAATTTATATAATACTAAACCGACCAAAAAAATCGATTGGTGCGGGTCTCACATTATTTTCACCAGCGGTTTGATCACTCGAGGGCGCTGATGTTAAACTTTAAATTCACTTTTGGTGCCAAACTAATCACTCGATTTTTATTCATTTTTATATCAGGATGACTGCAAAATGACATGTGCGAAAAAACAAAATAAGGTTCAAGCGCGCCCGTCACATAAAAGCTCAAAACTATTGTTCAAAACATGCAATTAAAGATATCTTTCGGCGATATGTTAGCTTAGAGTTCACATAATAACAGTATGAAAACAACGAAAAGAGTATGAAAACCAAAAAAAAATTTGATGATAGATCTTGGATCCTACTGAAAGAAAAAACACATTTTCAGCGATCACAGCGGAAATATTTTAACCAACTAACTTTNATTTAAAGTTTTACGTCAGCGCCCTCTAGTGAGAAAACCGCTGGTCAAAAAACTGTGAGACCGGCACCAATCCATTTTTTTTTGGTCAGTTAAGTATTATCAAAAATTTTCAGAAGAATTTTTTCTGCGGACAGTACCCCCTTAAGCGTATTTCTGATTGGTCTGAAAGTTAATTAATCAGAATTCAACATTCTTATCAAATTTGAAAATTTGTTTTCATTGCTAATTTCAAATTTTTATATTTTGACAAAAATTAATAAAGATCAATTATTTTTTACATGAACTTAAATTTTCAAGATTTATTTGTCATTAAAAATTAATAATATTGGTCGTTGCATATAATTTGTGAATTTTTATTATCATGACCTTTAAACAATATGAATTTTGAAAGAAATTTACAACCTTGCATAATTTTTGAACAACTCTATTGAAACACAAAAATATTTCTACGAAATGAATTTTTTGGCATATTTTTATAAAATTTGACCATTGCCTTTTATCAGTGACTTTTAATGTTTATCAAAAATACCAATTTTGAGCATTTTTTCGGTGACTTTTACTTACCACAAACATGAACCTTTATTTAATATAATGCAGACAAAAAGATTCTCTCGATTTTCTCTCCGGATCTATTGATTCTTATTCCTCGATCGTTCAGATTTTAATTAATTTCGATAAAAACAAACCTTGAGCAATTCGCGAATCAGAAATGGCAATTTTATTTTTCAAAAAGCCAAGTTTGCGGTGAACTAACGAAATTAAAAAAAATATTTTGATTTGCCAAAAATGGTTGTCTGAGGATTTTTCCCAAATGTAGCAAAATTAACAATTTACAAATCAACAAAAGAAAAGTCGAAAATGATAATTAACATGAATAATTACGCCGCCGGCCAAATGGCACACCTTTTACAGGTTTTAAAGAAAAAAATAATATATAGATTATTTAATGCTGTTGTTATTAGCTTCTAAAAAAATGCAACAGCTCGATAAAGAATACAAAATTGAAACTTTAATATTCTCTTAGACTTTATAATGGAGAACAATAGTTGGCTCAAAATCGCAAAAGTTTTTAATTTTTTAAATTCGGCGATATTGGGCATTTTCGGCCATATTGGCACTTTCGGCAATATGTAGAGAAAATGTTTCTTGTCAAAATGTCAATCATGACGTCATTTACAGCTAAAAATTGCGAAATTGTGTAGGGCTTGAGGGGTTTCCCCTCACATGGGCGTGTCTACATATATTGTAACCTCCTAAACAACCGTACAATTTCGGGGGATTCAAAAGTCTCCCTCCACGTGAGCGTAGCCCACATCGAACACACTAAGGTGAGGTTGGGGGGTCTCCCTCTACATAGGCGTATCCACATATAATATAAATTTCAAAACAACTATATAATTTGGGGGGAGTTTGATTGCCAAAAAGAGCGATTTAATTAACCTTTAAGCAATCTGACAAAAGCCAGAACTTTAAAAATTAAAAAATCAACATTTTTGTCAAATGAAAAGTATGCTCACATTCTTGGGTTAACTTTGGATTGACTTGTCCGTTAGAAGTCTCTGTTACTTTAATCAAGTTTTATCTATTTTTGATGAATTTTAAATTTTGAAGTTCTAAATTTTTATTTTTAATACCAATAAAATGAAAATATATTCATGAATAGATAAAGTATTCATGAATATTTATTATTAATTCTGCTCCAAAATCATTAATACCTTCAGTGAAGTGACTCTCGTAGCTATATTGGACCAGAATGTCTATTTCAGGAAAAACGGTCAGATTTGAGCATTTCAAAAATTCCCGATTGTATTTTTTATATACTGTCAAAGTTGTCTTAGCTGACGTTTTAGAGTATTGGCGTTTTTTGGCGAATACCTACGCATTTTTGAAATTTTAAAATTTTTGTACTCCCCACTCGGGGCCGACCGCTAATAGCGTTTGCTGAATACGCGTCTTTGATTGGCTTTGATTTTGCTTTCCTTAAAAAATGATAGGAGACAATGCGTGATAGTTTGCGCAGCGGATCGCCGCGCACCGAGTTGACCGTACGTCTAAACAGACGTTTCAAAAAAAAACTAGAACAACTTTAGTTATAGTTTTACTTTGAATTAATGAATATCGTTTGAAAAAAGTTATGTCCATTACTTAAGAGTTGAAGAAGACATCACGGTCTATGTATCCTAAAATACAAGTTTCTCTAGTTGGATAGCTCAAACTGAGCACAAATATTTGACAAAAATAAATTGAAACAAAATAGTCCGATTCAGGCCTTGTTTCCAATTTTGAAAACTAAAACTTACAATTAAACTATTTCAGTAATCTTAGATAAATCTTAACATAGTCCGATTCTGACCATTTACTATTATTTTATAATTCACTAGATATTTGTGCTCAGTCTGAGCAATCAAAAAACTTAATCGGATGAGTCGTTTTCAAAGCCGAATTTAATTAAATTTTGGCTGAAAAGTGGCAAAAAGTGACCGCAGGGCCCCGTAATAGATATATAATCATTGTTGGAATATCATTATTATTGCTTGTAACTTATATTCAATTGTCGAAGTATCATTACTAGAGAAACTTGTATTTTAGGATACATAGACCGTGATGTCTACTTCAAATCTTAAGTAATGGACATAACTTTTTTCAAACGATATTCATTAATTCAAATTAAACTATAACTAAAGTTGTTTCTAGTTTTTTTTTGAAACGTCTGTTTAGACGTACGGTCAACTCGGTGCGCGGCGATCCGCTGCGCAAACTATCACGCATTGTCTCCTATCATTTTTTAAGGAAAGCAAAATCAAAGCCAATCAAAGACGCGTATTCAGCAAACGCTATTAGCGGTCGGCCCCGAGTGGGGAGTACAAAAATTTTAAAATTTCAAAAAATGCGTAGGTATTCGCAAAAAAAACGCCAATACTCTAAAACGTCAGCTAAGACAACTTTGACAGTATAGAAAAATACAATCGGAATTTTTGAAATGCTCAAATCTGACCGGTTTTTCCTGAAATAGACATTTCTGTCAATATAGCTACGAGAGTCACTTCACTGAAGGTATTAATGATTTTGGAGGCAGAATTAATAATAAATATTCATGAATACTTTATCTATTCATGAATATATTTTTCATTTTTATTGGTATTAAAAATAAAAAATTTAGAACTTCAAAATTTAAAATTCATCAAAAATAGATAAAACTTGATTGAAAGTAACAGAGACTTCTAACGGACAAGTCAATCCAAAGTTAACCCAAGAATGTGAGCATACTTTTCATTTGACAAAAATGTTGATTTTTTAATTTTAAAGTTCTGGCTTTTGTCAGATTGCTTAAAAGTTAATTAAATCGCTCATTTGCGAATCAAACTCCCATTTAAAACTTTAGGACACGATTATATGGGGGGGGAAACCCCCCAAACCTCCCTAAGTGTGTTCTATGTGGGCTTGCCCACGTAGGGGGGGCCCCTAAAACCCCCAAATTGTATGGATGTTAAGGACACGATTATATGGGGGAGAACCCCCCAACCCCCCTAAGTGTGTTCTATGTGGGCTTCGCTCACGTTTAGGGGGGGCCCCCCTAAAACCCCAATTGTATGGATGTTTAGGACACGATTATATAGGGGGAAACCCCCCTAAGTGTGTTAGGGAGACCCCCCAACCTCACCTTAGTGTGTTCGATGTGGGCTACGCTCACGTGGGGGAGACTTTTGAATCACCCGAAATTGTACGGTTGTTTAGAGGTTACAATATATGTAGACACGCCCATGTGAGGGGAAACCCTCAAGCCCTACAACAATTTCGCAATTTTTTAGCTGTAAAATGACGTCATGATTGACATTTTGACAAGAAACATTTTCTCTACATATCGCCGAAAGTGCCAATATGGCCGAAAATGCCCAATATCGCCGAATTTAAAAAATTAAAAACTTTTGCGATTT
>SCLH01000290.1:721831-751492 GCA_004367855.1 Oikopleura vanhoeffeni | reverse complement strand
TTTTATTAATAATTTCTTTTTAAATATTTTTTTAAAGATTGTTTTTGTTGACCCAAATTCTCATAAATATGTAAAACTGAGATATTAAAGCTTAAAATATTGGACTGTTTTATCTGCCTTCAGGGCCCTGTAGGTGATTTCAATACTTTAATAACCATTTGGTACCCTCACCTGAAGTCTGATTTTAAACAAAGAATTTTACATCGAATTAATTCCAAAGTTTGTCGCTTCAATTTAAAATTAACAAACTATTGAGAAATAAAAGGAAAATCAAGGTAAACTATAACTTATAGTCTATAAGGAACAAATCGAATGCGAAATAAATGACTCATTCTGAGGTCATTTTCAGTATTTTTATTTTTTGACAAATGAGAAAAAATTTAAATGTTTATCAAAATTGACAGTAAAGCAAGCAATATAGTAATGGGGGAGTCAGAGAACAATTAATCTGAAATTGATTAATAAACTGATATCAAAAAAGTGGTTTCTCAAAATCATTTTTTTTTTTTAAATTTGAGAAAATCACCATCAGTAGCGATAAAGAGCAAAAAAAATGATTTGAGAAATTTTATAATCTGGAAAAATTAATCTAATTAACTTTTGCAGCAAGATTACATCACAGTGTTTTTTGAATAACTTTGATCAAAATTTGAAGCCAGATTTTTGAAGTTGCTGAATTTAGGTCACTGACAATTTGAAATGATAAATTTCGAAATTGAAATTACTTTTAACCTTTTTTGGAGAAAATGTCGAAACCAAAATGTCCGTCGGCTTAAAATGGCATTTTTGACTTTCAAAATTATCTTATTTCAAGTATTCACTTAGTTTTAAATGAGGAAGAATTTTATTAAAAAAATATGCATTAAATCCCTATTCACACTTTTGTTAATATCCCGGCCCTGATTAGAAACGTAGTTGTGTTTTTAAGTAGTGGACCGAGATATTAACGAAGTGTGAATAGGGGATATACGAAGACATGCGACAGTGATATCATTTAACTAGAAAAAATTTGGATTAACCAAAAATATAAAATCAAATTGGATACTGGCTTATACTAAGATTCCGACAGACTTTCACCTCACGCCTAAATCATGTATAATCTTGTTAATAACCAGTTTTCTAACAAGCACTCATTCCACTTAATTTGGCATATGTCGATAATTTTTGATTGAGAAGTAACTTAACATATATTTTTTTAATTATAAATAGTGATTTTGACCCTAAATGAAAGGTTGGCTCAATACACTACTGTAAATCTCATTCATTTAATTCGATAACTTTTAAAAACTTCAACTGGCTATCAACATAAAAATAAATTTTATACAATAAAAAAATTTAATGAAAATTTACAAAAACAATTTTTCTTCTTGACTTTTAAATAAATTTTGGTGATGTTTTTGATACAGATTGTTTCAAAAAACAAATTCAAAAAACTTTCATGAATGAGTGATTTCCGTAACCTGATATGATGAAAAAAATTCTTAACCCTTTCACTCATTTGAGTATTTATATCCCCTCGGGCAGCAGAGCCACTTTATGGCTAGACTTTGAACTCATAGCATGATGAAAGTATAAGTGCCAGTGATATAACTGGTGTCAAGACATTGGGATAAAGGATAGACTTATATTTTTATATAAAGAAATCGAGAAAACTCACGCTGTAGTTATATCAAGAAAATTAAAATATGAGCAGCTCATTTCCGCAGTGAAAAAACTGATTATTTTGAAAATAATAAAGTTTTTGTAAAATTTGTGATTTTGGAGAATTTACTTCCGCCAGAATAAAAAGTCAGTCAGGGATCTCATGAGGCCTCAGAACAAAAACTTAACTGTGGAAAATAATAATTAAAATTTCCTAAAAAGTCATTGTCTTAGAAATACTTTCTAATTTCCGGTCTCTAATTACCAGATGGTTTAAGATTTTTTTACGAAAATTCAAAAAAAAAAAAGTTTAACATATATTTCGAACGCCCATCCAAAAAATTTTTTTTTTATTTGTCCAAAAATAATAACAAGCTTTATGGGCGATTAGAACTTTTTTTTCAATATTTTTCTCATTTCGGTCTTTACAATAAATTAAAGCCACTTTTGTGGTTTTATGCCTGAGAAGGTTAACGCTCATTGTTTAAACGGTTATGATTGGTCTAAACAATATCAATCGATTATGCAATTCGGACTATTGAGCACTTCGGACAGGAGAATTTTCGAGAACGAAATTCAAAATTCGTTTAATTTTTATAAAAAAAATGCTCACTTGCGAAAAATCAAAATATTAACGAAATTTATCAAGATTTATTGAAAAACCTTAAGAAAATAGCTCTTACTTTAAATAGCAAAAATAACAATTTAGATACAGTAGATGATTTTGGTATGAATCGGTGATAAAATAATTTTTTAGTTGTATAACATAATTTTTAATAATCTTCCGGATTCAATCATCGAATATTTATTTTTTATATTCTGAGGATGTTCAACATTCCAAAATTTTAAAATGAACATTTTTAACACGATTAATAATAAATAGTGTAAGCAACTGTATATATCGTTAGAAAAGTTCAAATATACTGGATACTGTATCCTACAATAATAAGCCTCAAATTAAATTGGTTTGTAGTGACCAAAATTAAAAAAATGACAATGTTTGACTTCGAGATACTGATTGGTTGATAAATGAACTAATCAGAATTGGTCATTTCAGTAGTCAAGAATTTTTTATTTATGTCGAATTTGTACATTTTAATATGGTTTGTTTTCAAGTTTTGCCTTTTTTCGGCTCTTAAAATTTGTTTGAAAGCAAGTTGAAAACCGTAAAAACCGAAAAAGCTATTTTTTTTTAGATTTCGAATTGCGAAAAAGTCGGATTTTATAATCCGCGGCCTATTATGGGCTAAATTTCAGAAAATTTGAGGCTGTATCTCTACTAGTACCAAAGTTTTTAAATGTTTCTTAAGATGGACTTTGGTTAGTAAAAGGATATAAGAGAAATTCAAGTCTCGATCTAAGAGGGCCTCATTAATATTTCTCGTCAAAATATTTTATCTAAAACAAAGTGTTATATATACAGTATAATAAACGCGATTTAATATTTCAAAAGGATAGTGGTTAATAAGACGAAAAACGGTGTCTCGCGGTCGAAAACTCTGATTACATTTGAATAAATAATTAATTATTTCAATAAAAAACCATTCAAGTATTAGAAATTAATTATTGTTTTGACCAATCAAAACGGCCTTATCATCTTGAATTATTAGAACTTGAAACGCCTACTCCTCCTTGATTTTCAAGATTAAAAAAATACGAAACGCCCTCAGCACAAAAAATATTTTTAATTTCAAAAAATTTTGAATATGAAGATTTTGAAAATTAAAAAAAAAACAGAAAAGGCTTTTGATAGAAAATTTTTAATTTGAAACGTAAAAGTTACTTGTTTCGAACAAAGTTGTAACAAAAGTCTGGTAACTTTATTTTTTGATACCCATGATTAAATTCCAAAATTAATGAAAATATTCTTTCCTCAGAATTTGTAAGATCATGGTTGTTCGCTTAATTAATGGGCTTCGGTGGCTATTCGACAGATTTGTTTTTTTCATTTCTATTTCTCTTGATGAGAAACTTTTGCCATTTCAAAATTTTTGGATAAAAAACTTTTTTTTAACAAAAGTTGCTACTTTTAAGCTTACTCTTTTCATCTGATTTTTTCCGATCGATTATTCTTACTTTATAAAATCGTCTTTTTAAAAACACTCTTAAAACGCGCGTTTGCTATTTCTGGTATGTAGATTTAAGGAAAATTTATGTTTACTTTTTATTAATAAGGAACTTTTAACGCCGACGCATCCACAGTTTAAAATTAATATAATTGGTTTTGTACGATTTTGACGTCAAATCAAAAAATTTGAAAAAAGATGAAAAAACCGAATTTTGGCACATCGAAAAAAATATTTTTTAAGGAGTTGAATTAATAAATTTGAAACGATGGATGGGTCGGCTGCCAAATTGGCAAGTTTCGGTGTAATTTTTTTTCATTTTTAATTAAAGAGGGGCTGAAAAGTTTTCTCCCAAACCGTAGTTTCGTTCAGAAATTATAATTTAGAGTATCAACAAGTGCAAAAAAACAAAACGAGGACATATTTGAAAAAAAATAAAAGTGGCATTTTTCATAATTTCAGCTAGTGATTCCAGAAAAATAAGTTCAAAAATTTTTGAACAAGAAATCAGGAAAATATTTCCAACTATTTTTTACGAAAAATCAAAAAAAAACATGTCATACCAGGGGTCGGCAAATTTTTTTGAAATGGCGGCTCTGCTCTTAAACAGGTTTAAAGCTATCTAGATATAATTGATGCCAAATCCGGATTCACTCCCCAAAATTTGCCTAGAGGTTTGAGTTGAAAAATAAGACGAGATCTGCTCTGAAATTGACCCTGAAAAAGTGAATTAGAGCAAACTCTGCCGATCCCTGATCTGTGCTCTAGTATATAATATATTTTCATTAATTAGTTATACAGAAGATGTATATAACAAATTAATTATATGTAGCACCTGGATTCGTACTCGAGACCCCTGGGATATGATACGGATATATTAAACCACGGCCGTTATGCACTGAATTCTCCAAGCTGAGGTTCACGCCGAAAGTATGTGCGGTCTGGGAGAAGACAGAATTTGAAAAGACAATAGATGCTCTATAATAAGGTCAGCACCTGGTACTGTGTTGCACCCATTTTCAATCTAGGGTATTATTTGGAAGAACAAACCTACTTTTAACAAAAATCAATAATATTCTGTCTATTCTAGAAGAGTTTGAACCCGAGTGCTATCTTTAAAGCCTTCAATCAAAAATGTTTTCAAATTAAGGTAAAAACAACCGACTGCCACAGTTGTTGGCACTTAACCGCATACTCAGCCGTGGCCATATCTGGCCAAAGTGACTTGCGAGCCCTTTGTTTAATAAATCAACTTTTTCCGATTTAATTTGTATTCATAATTATCCGGTTTCTTCAAATTTTCTATCTTTGGCTTATTTATCTTTATCTATCTTTTGTAGTTCTGAGATAAAGCAAATTGCATTATGTTGTCGACCCGAATCGCGGGCCTGCAAAAATTCAAATGAGTTTTGAACTTGAAAAAAAAAATTTGATTTTCAAGGATTTTGCCACCATCATTTTAAGATTTATTGTATGTGCCATAGGGTGTCCGCAGTCGAGCAAAATTTCGAGAACACTCATTTTCAAAAACAACATTTTACGTAGAATTTTAGAGTGATTACGAAAATTAACCATATTTTGAAAAAATAACAAAGCTGATTCTGATTGGTTCAAATTTAAACCAATCAGGATCACGGGAAATCTATATTTGAATTCAACAGAAAAAATGAGTTAATAAAATGATTTCAAAATGATCGATTCTGATTGGTTCAAATTTCGACCAACGAGAATCTCGATGTTCATATAAATTTATTTTTCTCATTTTATTGTAGAAAGATGCGAAAAAAAATTATTGTTAATGAAAATAATATCTCACGACCCAACATATATTCGAGGCGCTAGAGCGAAAATAAGGTTTAAATATAAGATTTGGCCACCTTGCGGTCAAAACTAAAAGTTTCAAAACTTTTTGTTCCTTATCGAATTTCGCACCTGAGGAGCTCTATTTCGACGTTCTAGCTTGTTATAAAAATGGCCTGTATCTGACTGCGGACACACTGATGTGTCAAAAGATAAAAAAAAATTTTCATTAAATCAAATAATATTTTTTTTTCATTTTCACAAATCAAAATTTTCCGATTTTCTCTCGAAAAGTAATTTCTTGCAAAAAATATGAATGATTGTTTTTTATTTTTGTGCAAACAACAACTAAAGTGTCCGTTTATCAAAATAATGGTAATTTATACTGTTTACTTTTGAACAACTGGTTAAAAGTCGGACAGAAACGACGCGGCGCGATGGGTGACCGTCACGGGTTCCTTCACTATTTTCTTTGTTATTTTTTGTCGGCACAAACTTTATTAAAGGACTTTTGCCGCTGTTATCAGAAAGCCGCAAAATATTGCAAAGGTCTGATACCGCGGCAATATAATCAGGCGGTTATTTCTATTTTTATATGTGAAACTGATTTCATTACCGTTTTTCTTCAATTTAAGGTTTTTGACAAATTTTTCTTAGAACCATATTGTCTCATAAAAAAATAATCGGAAAAAACGAAAAAAATACTATTTCATACTTTTTTCTATCAAATAATTGTTGAAGCCTTTGAATAAATAGTTATATTTTTGCTCACGTATACTTGGATAAAAATAGATTTTCGAAGTCAGGTGGCCAGATATAGTCACCGCTGAGTATGTCACTGTTTTGAACTTCTGAGTATGTGGGTTTAAGTGCGCACTTTAAGTGCCAAATTTTTTGAGTTCTCAGAGTGAACAAAATTTTGAAATAAAAATAGGTTTGCGAACTGTGTTTTAAAAACACTGTTGCGCAGGGAACTTATGAGATATTGTATGTAGGTGAGAGTTAAACTGATCGATTTTTTCATATAATCTGGCCTGTCAAGATTATTAGTGTTCGAGCTAGTTTATGGCCCTTTTTTGAGGTCTCTCGTCGGTCAGTTAATTTCCAAAGTAATCCCGCTGGAAATCTGTCCTTCCACTTTTATTAATTATAAATGTACGAAAAGGTTTTTAATACATTAAATCCCTTTTTTGGTTAAGGAATTGCATTTCAGAGTTTATTTCATTACTTTAAATGATTAACAATTTTCAAGCGTAAAAAAAAGGTTTCACAGATTACATATATATTCATTTTGAACTCTGAGACGGCCAAAAGGAAACACAAATCCCAGATTATAGAGACTTAGAACGAACTGTTTTTTCATGGGAGAAAAAAATTAAGATTCATTTATCATACTGGAGAATATTTTGGACGAAGAAGTGACACCGGAAATTTTTTGGTCAAATTATATTTTCTGCGAGAGATCTTTGGGAAGGAATTTATTTCAGGCAAGTTCGCTTCTCCGCTAGAACAAGTTCTTGTCATTTACTATTGCCTAAAAATCCTTTTTTTAATGAAAAACCATAAAATTTATGCTATTTTCGAAGTTTTTTGAAATCCTGTTCCTGATTGGCTCAAATTGAAGTCTCTAAATACCCAAAAAAATACCAGAAAAACCAAAATGTTTCCCTTGTTAAAATAAGTTTAATATATTGTTATAAAACATAATTTATTATTAATTAAGGTAGTGATACCTTTTTTCTATTATTTTCTCGAAATTAGTCGAATTTGACCACTAACGACTCAACTTACGATATAACAATTTATTTTTAAATGACTGCCTGAAATCTTGTTTTTACGTACATAATGTTTGTTGTTGATAGCAAGCAACTTTGGTTACCTTTATGGCATGAATTCTCAAAACAGACGATTTCTTGGTCGTAAAACGTAAAAATTTCAGAAAATTTTTATAAAATGAATTTCTTCAAAAATCACAAGAATCTTATGGAGATCATTTTTAAGCTTAAGGGGGTACAGTGCACTTTTTAAGTTTTCATCAGACTAATTCAGTCATAAAAATCACTATGGTGGTAGTTTCGCATTCCACAGACGTCTAATTCGGCGACCAAGAGCCTTTTCAAGACCGAAAATCAGCCAATTTTGAGACCTTTTTTCTCGGTTTCCACACATCCGATTTTTATTTTTTTATTATTTATACGATGCTCTCATGTGGAACTTGAATCCCACTAAGCCGTTTTTTGATACAGATTTCAATTGAGGGGGTATCGGTCGAAATGTTTCTAGGGCACTTTGAGACCTAGAAACACTGCGATCGCTACCCCTTAATTTACATTTGTATCAAAAACGGCCCGGGCAGATTCAAGTCCGACATAAGTTTATACATGTAGTATTCATAGAATGAAATTGAAAGTCAAATGTGTGGTTATCAAGAAAAATGGTCTCTGATTTCGCTCAAAAATGGCTCAATAAGGGTCTCTTGAAGTCTCCTGGTTGCCGAACTAGACGTCTTTGGAATGCGAAACTACCACGATTGTGATTTTTTGGCCGAATTTGATAAAACTTAAAAAAATAGTGCACTGTTCCCCCTGATTTCGACATTTTATTCTAAAATTCAAGTTCTGGACAGTCTATCTTGGTTGTCAAATTAGATTTTGAAAATATAATGAATTTCTAAAATTAATCCTACTTTCGGTCTCTAATGATATATTGCAGGTAAATAGTGAAAGTTCCCTGGCGTTTCTTATAAACATCTTTGTTCAACATTTCAGAAAAATAAAAAATTTATTATTTGAGAAAAAAACCACATTATTTTTATTTTCATCCATGCAGTTTACTTATAAGTTCTACAGGTTGTATTTTAGATTTTGAGGCGCTTTGCCGTCTAACTGAATAATCCTATTAACATTCAAGTAAAAATCAACGTAAAATCAGTTAGACGACAAAGCGCCTCAAAATTTAAAATACAACCTTCTTTAACATGAAAGAGAAGGATGACGACTTTTTTTGCGTAAAAACGTCGGTGCCCTCTGAGTGGATTGTACATTATGAAATGTAACATATTCCAAAATTATTAAGATCAGAATTCAACTTTTATTTTAATTTTGGTATTAAATTTTGAAAAGTTTTATATTTATACTTTAAATTAAATAGTTGAGATTTCTGAGATGTATTTGAAAAAATTGTGCTGAAAACAATAGTGATTTCAAAATTTTTTCAAGACTGTCCTGAAGATATTTGAAAAAACACTTAATTTAATATATTTTCTACCTTTTATACCGACGTAAATTTAATTTTTAAAATGATTTTGCTGATATTTTTAGTTTCAAAAATTAACTTAGAATGAAAATTTGAAAATCGATAACCCTTACTTTATTAAGGGGGTATATCTGGATAATTCGACATATTCACGATGATATATTCTGAAAACTAAAAGCGTATGAGCAAAACCGTAAATGCTTATTTGTAGATCTATCCTTAATCTTGCGAAAAAAAACATCACAAATTATTTTTGACCATTACACCAATAGCTACAGTATTCGTAACAAGGTGACATTTTCCAAACTGCAAAAACTATCTCCTCCCAGACGGTATATTCAAATTGAGCTCAAATTTTCACAGATCACGTAACGGTAGTATGTCAATCTTTTCGCACGAGCTTTTTTGGATCCGGCGACAGAACAATTCTAGAACGCCAAATAACCGACGATTTTTCACAATTTCAGACTTCAAATCTATCTCCTCCTAGGATATATTTGCAAAATGACTCACATTTTTATAAAGTATTCCTAAGAACAATTGTAAGAGATCTCACGGGCTTTTTTGCAATTTACAGCTAAAACTCGAAATATGATTTTTTGTGTCATTTTCCAAAAAATTTCCGAAAAAAAAAGTCCTTCGATTTTTTCGAAAGTAGGCTCAAAATAAAGCCAGTGAAACACTGATGAGAAATTGGCTTACGTCAAGGCGATATTTTGAAGTTTTAGTGGTCAAATTCCAGCAAGCGTTATTTTTTAACTTCATCTTTTAAAAAATACTTAAAAAAATCAAAAAATGCGAAATTTTCGAAATTTTTTTTTTATTGATTGGGTTCTCAGTACACTTAATTATCACCCCGTATCAATTTGGAGCATTTTTAATGCCTCTAAGGCCTTTATTTAATCAGACAAGTATTACCCCCTTAAGCGCTGAATTTCAACTGCGCGCTTTAGCGTTTAATTTGTTTTTCAATAAATTGAAGATTGGGAAAATTTGATTGTTTTGAAGAGCGAATGAGCTTGAAAAAAAAGGATTTTGTGCCGATATTTGACATAATTAGTGTGAAAAAATCATTTTTTGTACAGTAATATGTCTGTTACCTTAAAAACGATTTTTTTGGTACGTTTTATACCAAGACATCTTAAAACAGCAGTAAGGTACTTTTCGTGAGATATTACTGTAAAAATATTTGGGACGCGTCCTCCTCGAAACACTTTTCGTTAAATAGAATTATTTTGAGTAATTTAAAAAAAACAAAAAAATTATTTATTCAAAATTATTTAAATACTGAAAAATAAAATTTACCAACTTTTGAGACTTCTTTCCTTATAAGGTCAAATATCTGCAAAAGACCCTCCGGTATTTTGGCCTATGTTAGTCTGAAATGATACAAAAAATTTATTAACCAGTATTTTTACATTTGAGAGCCAAAACTCGATTACTTACTTTTTCGCCACCTACTGGTCAAATTGGCAAACAAATAAATCAATAATATTTATCTTGTTTCAAAAATTAAATGACTTTCAAAAGTTATAGGCCAAAATGTATGCGTACTTATTTGAAAGCGCAAATAATGCTTATGAGTACGTGCAAGTTAACCTGTGATCAAAGTATTTGCACGTTGATCAACTATAGACGGGCTATAGGCCTATAGTATAGGCGATTGGTTATTTTTTGTTATTTTTATATCAGAGATCAGAAAAGGTACATGAGAGCGTACACGAAAATACAGGACGGCAGGCTGTGTTAGGACAGGACAGGCGGGACTGATTGGCACCGGGCTCGGTGTATTCGGAAGGTGGGCAAAGTTCTGTTATTGATTTGTCTTTTTTGAATAGCCTTCGAAGAATAAGCTTTAAATGACATAGTTAGATATGGTTGAGTATGTCATAGTCAGATTGGTCAAGAGACCGAAGGTACTTTTCTGAGAACTTAAATAAATACGCCCGCTCTAGCTCGAACAAGGTTCTTTCTCTAAATGAAAGCTCGTTGGCTTGAAATCAAGAGAGTCGCTCGGGTGACCTGCCTTTTGGTTATATCAATTACGGGGCCCTGCGGTCCATTTTTTGCCATCTTTTCTGCCTAAATTTTGTATTTAATTTGGCGTTTTGAAAACGACTTAACTTATTGAGTTCTTGGATAGCTCAAACTGAGCACAAATATTTGACAAAAATAAATTGAAACAAAATAGTCCGATTCAGGCCTGTGTTTCCAATTTTGAAAACTAAAACTTAAATTAAACTATTTCAGTAATCTTAGATAAATTCTTAACATAGTCCGATTCTGACCAATTTAACTATTATTTTATAATTCACTAGATATTTGTGCTCAGTCTGAAGCAATCAAAAAACTTAATCGGATGAGTCGTTTTCAAAAGCCGAATTATATTAAAATTTTGGCTGAAAAAGTGGCAAAAAGTGACCGCAGGGCCCCGTAATAGATATATAAATCATTGTTGGAATATCATTATTATTGCTTGTAACTTATATTCAATTGTCGAAGTATCATTACTAGAACTCAATCGGTTAAGTCGTTTTCAAACGCCGAATTAAATACAAAATTTAGCTGAAAAGTGGCAAAAAATGACCGCAGGGCCCCGTAATTGATATAACCAAAAGGCAGGTCACCCGAGCGACTCTCTTGATTTCAAGCCAACGAGCTTTCATTTAGAGAAAGAACCTTGTTCGAGCTAGAGCGGTGCGTATTTATTTAAGTTCTCAGAAAAGTACCTTCGGTCTCTTGACCAATCTGACTATGACATACTCAACCATATCTAACTATTCATTTAAAGCTTATTCTTCGAAGGCTATTCAAAAAAGACAAATCAAGTACAGAACTTTGCCCCCTTCCGAATACACCGAGCCCGGTGCCAATCAGTCCCGGCTGTCCTGTCCTAACACAGCCTGCCGGTCCTGTATTTTCGTGTACGACTCTCATGTACCTTTTCTGATCTCTGATATAATAAATGACAAAATAACCAATCGCCTATACTAAAGGCCCTATAGCCCGTCTATAGTTGATCAACGTGCAAATAATTTGATCACAGGTTAACTTGCACGTACTCATAAGCATTATTTGCGCTTTCAAATAAGTACCATACATTTTGGCCTTAACTTTTGAAAGTCATTTAATTTTTGAAACAAGATAAATATTATTGATTTATTTGTTTGCCAATTTGACCAGTAGGTGGCGAAAAAGTAAGTCAATCGAGTTTTGGCTCTCAAATGTAAAATAACTGGTTTTAAATTTTTATATCATTTCAGACTAACATAGGCCAAAATACCGGAGGGTCTTTTGCAGATATTTGACCTTGTAAGGAAAGAAGTCTCAAAAGTTGGTAAATTTTATTTTTCAGTATTTAAATAATTTTGAATAAAATAATTTTTTTGTTTTTTTTAAATTACTCAAAATAATTCTATTTAACGAAAAGTGTTTCCAGGAGGACGCGTCCCAAATATTTTTACAGTAATATCTCACAAAAAGTACTTTACTGCTGTTTTAAAAGATGTCTTGGTATAAAACGTACCAAAAAATATCGTTTTTAAGGTAACAGACATATTACTGTACAAAAATGATTTTTTCACACTAATTATGTCAAATATCGGCACAAAATCCTTTTTTTCAAGCTCATTCGCGCTTCAAAACAATCAAATTTTCCCAATCTTCAATTTATTGAAAAACAAATTAAACGCTAAAGCGCGCAGTTTAAATTCAGCGCTTAAAGGGGTATATCTGTCTGATTAAATGAAGGCCTTAGAGGCATTAAAAATGCTCCAAATTGATACAGGGTGATAATTAAGTGTACTGAGAACCCAATCAATAAAAAAAAAATTTCGAAAATTTCGCATTTTTTCGATTTTTTTAAGTATTTTTTAAAAGATGAAGTTAAAAAATAACGCTTGCTGGAATTTGACCACTAAAACTTCAAAATATCGCCTTGACGTAAGCCAATTTTCTCATCAGTGTTTCACTGGCTTTATTTTGAGCCTACNGTCGAAATTCGAAAAAATCAACTTCATCATATGTTTGTCCTCATTTATCCGCTACTATGTGTAAATTTTAAGACGCTTTGTATGTGGGGTCTAAAAAAAGATAGATTAAAAAAAAACGTTTAGTGTTCTAGAATAGACTCACCACCTGGTTGTGTGATGCAATAATGTCGAGTTTGAGATATGGAATCGTTAGGCGAAGGCTAGACCTATAAACGAGTATCCTCAGATTTTTCACAACTGCCCTAGAATTATTATGAGGCGGGATTGAAAGGTACCAGATTACGACGCCGGACCTTTTAAGAGGGTATACGACTCTGATTAAATAAAGGCGTAAATAGAGGCATAAAAAATGCTCCAAATTGATACGGGGTGATAATTAAGTGTACTAAGAACCCAATCATCAAAAATTTTTTTTCGAAACTTTCGCATTTTTTCGATTTTTTATAATTATTTTTTAAAAGATGAAGTTAAAAAATAACGTTTGCTCGAATTTGACCACTAAAACTTCAAAATATCGACTTGACGTTAGCCAACTTTCTCATCAGTGTTTCACTGGCTTTCTTTTGAGCCTACCTTCAAAAAAATCAAAGCATTTTTTTTTCGGAAATTTTTTCGAAAATGACCAAAAAAATCATATTTCGAGTTTCAGGTGGAAATCGCAAAGAAAGCCCGCGAGAATCTCTTACAATTGTTCTTAGGAATACTTGATAAAAATTTGAGCAATTTTGCAAATATATCCTAGGAGGAGATAGATTTTGAAGTCTAGAATGGTGAAAAATCGACGGTTATTTGGCTTTCTAGTATTGTTTCGTCGCCAGATCAAGAAAAAGCTGACGAGAAAAAATTGGCATACTACCGTTACGTGATCTGTGAAAATTTGAGCTCGATTTGATATACCGTCTGGGAGGAGATAGTTTTTGCAGTTTGGAAAATGTCACCTTGTTACGATACTGTACCTATTGGTGTAATGGTCAAAAATAATTTGTTATGTACTTTTTACAAGATTAAGGATAGATCTACAAATAAGTATTTTCGGTTTTTCTCATGAACTGTTAGTTTTCAGAATATATCACCTTGAATATGTCAAATCTGCCAGATATACCCCCTTAAGGGGGTATATCTGTCTGATTAAATAAACGCCTTAGAGGCATTTAAAATGCTCCAAATTGATACGAGGTGATAATTAAGTGTACTAAAAACCCAGTCATCAAAAATTTTTTTTCGAAATTTTCGCNTGATGTACTTTTTCGCAAGATTAAGGATAGATCTACAAATTAGCATTTACGGTTTTGCTCATACGCTTTTAGTTTTCAGAATATATCATCGTGAATATGTCGAATTATCCAGATATACCCCCTTAATAAAGTAAGGGTTATCGATTTTCAAATTTTCATTCTAAGTTAATTTTTGAAACTAAAAATATCAGCAAAAATCATTTTAAAAATTAAATTTACGTCGGTATAAAAGGTAGAAATATATTTAAATTAAGTGTTTTTTTCAAATATCTTCAGGACAGTCTTGAAAAATTTTTGAAATCACTATTGTTTTCAGCACAATTTTTTCAAATACATCTCAGAAATCTCAACTTTTAAATTTAAAGTATAAATATAAAACTTTACAAAATTTAATACCAAAATTAAAATAAAAGTTGAATTCTGATCTTAATAATTTTGGAATATGTTTAGGCCTCCCGAGCAAAAAATGAGCAACCGATAAAAAGGTCCTATGAGTTTGAAAACTTCAGATCTAGGACAGTTTTTGACGGTAAAAATTTTGGTCAAAAATTTTTTTGGCTCCGACCACTCGGTGGCGCTGTTTGAGGTGCTCAAAAATCGTTTTTTTCGTTTTTTNGTAATGGTCAAAAATAATTTGTGATGTACTTTTTCGCAAGATTAAGGATAGATCTACAAATAAGCATTTACGGTTTTGCTCATACGCTTTTAGTTTTCAGAATATATCATCGTGAATATGTCGAATTATCCAGATATACCCCCTTAATAAAGTAAGGGTTATCGATTTTCAAATTTTCATTCTAAGTTAATTTTTGAAACTAAAAATATCAGCAAAAATCATTTTAAAAATTAAATTTACGTCGGTATAAAAGGTAGAAATATATTTAAATTAAGTGTTTTTTTCAAATATCTTCAGGACAGTCTTGAAAAAATTTTGAAATCACTATTGTTTTCAGCACAATTTTTTCAAATACATTTCAGAAATCTCAACTTTTAAATTTAAAGTATAAATATAAAACTTTTCAAAATTTAATACCAAAATTAAAATAAAAGTTGAATTCTGATCTTAATTAACGGTTCTTGTTCTAAAGTGTTTTTATAACTTTTCACATATTAACATTTCTTGCAATCAAGTACTGCCCTTACCTAACTGAATGTTCACAAAATCTTTTTAATAAAGTTTTAAAATTATCGAAAAATAATTTTGGATTATGTTACATTTCATATGTACAATCCACTCAGAGGGCACCGACGTTTTACGCAAAAAAGTCGTCATCCTTCTCTTTCATGTTAAAGAAAGAGAGCCAATCAGAGACGCGCTAGAAACGGGACCTTCTGATTGGCTTGTAAAGGTTGTATTTTAAATTTTGAGGCGCTTTGTCGTCTAACTGATTTTTACGTTAATTTTTACTTGAATGTTAATAGGATTATTCAGTTAGACGGCAAAGCGCCTCAAAATCTAAAATACAACCTGTAGAACTTATAAGTAAACTGCATGGATGAAAATAAAAATAATGTGGTTTTTTTCTCAAACATAAATTTTTTATTTTTCTGAAATGTTGAACAAAGATGTTTATAAGAAACGCCAGGGAACTTTCACTATTTAACCTGCAATATATCATTAGAGACCGAAAGTAGGATTAATTTTAGAAATTCATTATATTTGCAAAATCTAATTTGACAACCAAGATAGACTGTCCGAGAATTGAATTTTAGAATAAAATGTCGAAATTCAGGGGGAACAGTGCACTATTTTTTTAAGTTTTTATCAAATTCGGCCAAAAAAATCACAATCGTGGTAGTTTCGCATTCCAAAGACGTCTAGTTCGGCAACCAGGAGACTTCAAAGACCCTTATTGAGCCATTTTTGAGCGAAATCAGAGACCATTTTTCTTGATAACCACACATTTGACTTTCAATTTCATTCTATGAATACTACATGTATAAACTTATGTCGGACTTGAATCTGCCCGGGCCGTTTTTGATACAAATGTAAATTAAGGGGGTAGCGATCGCAGTGTTTCTAGGTCTCAAAGTGCCCTAGAAACATTTCGACCGATACCCCCTCAATTGACATCTGTATCAAAAACGGCTTAGTGGGATTCAAGTTCCACATGAGAGCATCGTATAAATAATAAAAAAATAAAACTCGGATGTGTGGAAACCGAGAAAAAAGGTCTCAAAATTGGCTGATTTTCGGTCTTGAAAGGCTCTTGGTCGCCGAATTAGACGTCTGTGGAATGCGAAACTACCACCATTGTGATTTTTATGACTGAATTAGTCTAATGAAAACTTAAAAAGTGCACTGTACCCCCTTAAGCTTAAATCTCCATAAGATTCCTTGTGATTTTTGAAGAAATTCATTTTATAAAAATTTTCTGAAATTTTTACGTTTTACGACCAAGAAATCGTCTGTTTTAAGAATTCATGCCATAAAGGTAACCAAAGTTGCTTGCTATCAACAACAAACATTATGTACGTAAAAACAAGATTTCAGCAGTCATTTAAAAATAAATTGTTATATCGTAAGTTGAGTCGTTAGTGGTCAAATTCGACTAATTTCGAGAAAATAATAGAAAAAAGGTATCACTACCTTAATTAATAATAGATTATGTTTTATAACAATATATTAAAACTTATTTTAACAAGGGAAACATTTTGGTTTTTCTGGTATTTTTTTGGGTATTATAGAGACTTCAATTTGAGCCAATCAGGATACAGGATTTCAAAAAACTTCGAAAATAGCATAAATTTTATGGTTTTTCATTAAAAAAAAGGTTTTTAGGCAATAGTAAATGACAAGAACTTGTTCTAGCGGAGAAGCGAACTTGCCTGAAATAAATTCCTTCCCAAAGATCTCTCGCAGAAAATATAATTTGACCAAAAAATTTCCGGTGTCACTTCTTCGTCCAAAATATTCTCCAGTATGATAAATGAATCTTAATTTTTTCTCCCATGAAAAAAACAGTTCGTTCTAAGTCTCTATAATCTGGGATTGTGTTTCCTTTTGGCCGTCTCAGAGTTCAAAATGAATATATATGTAATCTGTGAAACCTTTTTTTTACGCTTGAAAATTGTTAATCATTTAAAGTAATGAAATAAACTCTGAAATGCAATTTCCTTAGCCAAAAAGGGATTTAATGTATTAAAAAAACCTTTTCGTACATTTATAATTAATAAAAGTGGAAGGACAGATTTCCAGCGGGATTACTTTGGAAATTAACTGACCGACGAGAGACCTCAAAAAACGGCCATAAACTAGCTCGACACTAATAATCTTGACAGGCCAGATTATATGAAAAAATCGATCAGTTTAACTCTCACCTACATACAATATCTCATAAGTTCCCTGCGCAACAGTGTTTTAAAACACAGTTCGCAAACCTAATTTTTATTTCAAAATTTTGTTCACTCTGAAGACTCAAAAAATTGGGCACTTAAAGTGCGCACTTAAACCCACATACTCAGAAGTTCAAAACAGTGACATACTCAGCGGTGACCATATCTGGCCACCTGACTTCGAAAATCTTATTTTTATCCAAGTATACGTGAGCAAAAATATAAACTATTTATTCAAAGGCTTCAACAATTATTTGATAGAAAAAATTATGAAATAGTATTTTTTTCGTTTTTCCGATTATTTTTTTATGAGACAATATCGTTCTAAGAAAATATTTGTCAAAAACCTTAAATTGAAGAAAAACGGTAATGAAATCAGTTTCACATATAAAAATAGAAATAACCGCCTGATTATTTGCCGCGGTATCAGACCTTTGCAATATTTTGCGGCTTCTGATAACAGCGGCAAAAGTCCTTTAATAAAGTTTGTGCGACAAAAAATAACAAAGAAAATTAGTGAAGGAACCCGTGACGGTCACCCATCGCGCCGCGTCGTTTCTGTCCGACTTTTACCAGTTGTTCAAAAGTAAACAGTATAAATTACCATTATTTTGATAAACGGACAGTTTAGTTGTTGTTTTGCACAAAAATAAAAAACAATCATTCATATTTTTTGCAAGAAATTACCTTTTCGAGAGAAAATCGGAAAATTTTGATTTGTGAAAATGAAAAAAAAAATATTATTTGATTTAATGAAAATTTTTTTTTATCTTTTGACACATCAGTGTGTCCGCAGTCAGATACAGGCCATTTTTTATAACAAGCTAGAACGTCGAAATAGAGCTCCTCAGGTGCGAAATTCGATAAGGAACAAAAAGTTATGAAAACTTTTAGTTTTGACCGCAAGGTGGCCAAATCTTATATTTAAACCTTATTTTCGCTCTAGCGCCTCGAATATATGTTGGGTCGTGAGATATTATTTTCATTAACAATAATTTTTTTTCGGCATCTTTCTACAATAAAATGAGAAAAATAAATTTATATGAACATCGAGATTCTCGTTGGTCGAAATTTGAACCAATCAGAATCGATCATTTTGAATCATTTTATTAACTCATTTTTTCTGTTGAATTCAAATATAGATTTCCCGTGAATCCTGATTGGTTTAAATTTGAACCAATCAGAATTCAGCTTTGTTATTTTTTTCAAAATATGGTTCATTTTCGTAATCACTCTAAAATTCTACGTAAAATGTTGTTTTTGAAAATGAGTGTTCTCGAAATTTTGCTCGACTGCGGACACCCTATGGCACATACAATAAATCTTAAAATGATGGTGGCAAAATCCGTGAAATCAAATTTTTTTTTTTTCAAGTTCAAAACTCATTTGAATTTTTGCAGGCCCGCGATTTCGGGTCGACAACATAATGCAATTTGCTTTATCTCAAGAACTACAAAAGATAGAGTAAAGATAAATAAGCCAAAAGATAGAAAATTTTAAGAAAACCGGATAATTATGAATACAAATTAAATCGGAAAAAGTTGATTTATTAAACAAAGGGCTCGCAAGTCACTTTGGCCAGATATGGCCACGGCTGAGTATGCGGGTTAAGTGCCAACAACTGGTGGCAGTCGGTTGTTTTTAACTTAATTTGAAACAATTTTGATTGAAGGCTTTAAACATAGCACTCGGGTTCAGACTCTTCTAGAATAGACAGAATATTATTGATTTTTGTTAAAAGTAGGTTTGTTCTTCCAAATAAGTACCCTATGATGAAAATGGGTGCAACACAGTACCAGGTGCTGACCTTATTATAGAGCATCTATTGTCTTTTCAAACTCTGTCTTCTCCCAGACCGCACATACTTTCGGCGTGAACCTCAGCTTGGAGAATTCAGTGCATAACGGCCGTGGTTTAATATATCCGTATCATATCCAGGGGTCTCGAGTACGAATCCAGGTGCTACATATAATTAATTTGTATATACATCTTTCTGTATAACTAATTAATGAAAATATATTATATACTAGAGCACAGATCAGGGATCGGCAGAGTTTGCTCTAATTCACTTTTTCAGGTCAATTTCAGAGCAGATCTCGTCTTATTTTTCAACTCAAACCTCTAGGCAAATTTTTGGGGAGTGAATCCGGATTTGGCATCATATTATATCTAGATAGCTTTAAACCTGTTTAAGAGCAGAGCCGCCATTTCAAAAAAATTTGCCGACCCCTGGTATGACATGTTTTTTTTTTGATTTTTCGTAAAAAATAGTTGGAAATATTTTCCTAATTTCTTGTTCAAAAATGTTTGAACTTATTTTTCTGGAATCACTAGCTGAAATTATGAAAAATGCCACTTTTATTTTTTTTCAAATATGTCCTCGTTTTGTTTTTTTGCACTTGTTGATACTCTAAATTATAATTTCTGAACGAAACTACGGTTTGGGAGAAAACTTTTCAAGCCCTCTTTAATTAAAAATTGAAAAAAAATTATACACCGAAACTTGCCAATCCACCGTTTCAAATTTATTTAATTCAACTCCTTAAAAAAATATTTTTTTCGATGTGCCAAAATTTCGGTTTTTTCATCTTTTTTCAAATTTTTTGATTTTGACGTCAAAATCGTACAAAACCAATTATATTAATTTTAAACTGTGGATGCGTCGGCGTTAAAAGTTCCTTATTAATAAAAAGTAAAAACATAAATTTTCCTTAAATCTACATACCAGAAATAGCAAACGCGCGTTTTAAGAGTGTTTTTTTAAAAGACGATTTATAAAGTAAGAATAATCGATCGGAAAAAATCAGATGAAAAGAAGTAAGCTTAAAAGTAGCAATTTTTGTTAAAAAAAAGTTTTTATCCAAAAATTTTGAAATGGCAAAAAGTTTCTCATCAAGAGAAATAGAAATGAAAAAATACAAATCTGTCGAATAGCACCGAAGCCCATTAATTAAGCGAACAGCCATGAATCTTACAAATTCTGAGGAAAGAATATTTTCAATTAATTTTGGAATTTAATCATGGGTATCAAAAAATAAAGTTACCAGACTTTTGTTACAACTTTGTTCGAAACAAGTAACTTTTACGTTTCAAATTTAAAAAAAAATTTCTTATCAAAAGCTTTTCTGTTTTTTTTTAATTTTCAAAATCTTCATATTCAAAATTTTTTGAATTAAAAATATTTTTTTCGTGCTGAAGGGCGTTTTCGTATTTTTTTAATCTTGAAAATCAAGGAGGAGTAGGCGTTTCAAGTTCTAATAATTCAAGATTGATAAGGCCGTTTTGATTGGTCAAACAATAATTAATTTCTAATACTTTGAACGAGTTTTTTATTGAAATAATTAATCATTTATTCAATTGTAATCAGAGTTTTCGACCGCGAGAACACCGTTTTTCGTCTTATTAACCACTATCCTTTTGAAATATTAAATCGCGTTTATTATACTGTATATATAACACTTTGTTTTAGAATAAAATATTTTGACGAGAAATATTAATGAGGCCCTCTTAGATCGAGACTTGATTTCTCTTATATCCGTTTACTAATCAAAGTCCATCTTAAGAACACATTTTAAAAGCCCCAAATTGTCTGAAATTTACGGCCCATAATAGGCCGCGGATTAAAAAATCCGACTTTTTCGCAATTTCGAAATCTAAAAAAAATACTTTTTGGTTTTTTATGGTTTTCAAGAGCTGAAAAAGGCAAAACTTGAAAACAACCCATATTAAAATGTACATATTCGACATAATAAAAAAATTCTTGACCACTGAAATGACCAATTCTGATTAGTTCATTTATCAACCAATCAGTATCTCGAAGTCAAAACATTGTCATTTTTTTAATTTTGGTCACTACAAACCAATTTTAATTTGAGGCTTATTATTGAAGGATACAGTATCCTGTATACTTGAACTTTTCTGACGATATATACAGTTGTTTGCACTATTTATTATTAATCGTGTTTAAAATGTTCATTTTAAAATGTTTTGGAAATGTTGAACATCCTCAGAATATAAAAAATAAATATTCGATGATTGAATCCGGAAGATTATTAAAAATTAATGTTATACAACTAAACAAATTATTTTATCAACCGATTTAATACCAAAATCATTTACTGTATCTAAATTGTTATTTTTCGCTATTTAAAGTAAGAGCTATTTTCTTTAGTTTTTCAATAAATCTTGATAAATTTCGATTAATATTTTGATTTTTCGCAAGTGAGCATTTTTTTTATAAAAATTAACGAATTTTGAATTTCGTTCTCAAAAATTCTTCCTGTCCGGAAGTGCTCAATAGTTCGGAATTGCATAATCGATTGATATTGTTTAGACCAATCATAACCGTTTAAACAAATGAGCGTTAACCTTCTCAGGCATAAAACCACAAAAGTGGCTTTAATTTATTTGTAAAGACCGGAAATGTGAAAAATAATTGAAACAAAAGTTCTAATCGCCCATAGAGCTTGTAATTTATTTTGACAAATAAAAATAAAATTTTTTGGATGGGTCGTTCGAAATATATGTTGAACTTTTTTTTTGAATTTTCGTAAAAAAATCTTAAACCACCTGGTAATTAGAGACCGGAAATAAGAAAGTATTTCTAAGACAATGAATTTTTAGGAAATTTTAATTATTAATTTTCCACAGTTAAGTTTTTGTTTTGAGGCCTCACGAGGTCCCTGACTGACTTTTTATTCTGCGGAAGTAAATTCTCCCAAAATCACAAATTTTACAAAAATTTTATTATTTCAAAATAATCAGTTTTTTACGGCGGAAATGAGCTGCTCAATATTTTAATTTTCTTGATATAACTACAGCGGGAGTTTTCTCGATTTCTTAATATAAAAATATAAGTCTATCCTTTATCCCAATGTCTTGACAACAGTTATATCACTGGCACTTCTACTTTCATCATGATATGAGTTCAAAGTCAAGCCATAAAGTGGCTCTGCTGCCCGAGGGGATATCAATACTCAAATGAGTGAAAGGGCTAAGAATTTTTTTCGTCATATCAGGTTTACGGAAATCACTTATTCATGAAAGTTTTTTGAAATTTGTTTTTTGAAACAATCTGTATCAAAAACATGACCAAAATTTATTTCAAGTCAAGAGAAAAATTGTTTTTGTAAATTTTCATTAAATTTTTTGTATTGTATAAATTTATTTTTATGTTGATAGCAGTGGAAAGTTTTTAAAAGTTATCGGAATTAAATGGATGAGATTCACAGTAGTGTATTGAGCCAACCTTTCATTTAGAGGTCAAAATCACTATTTATAATTAAAAAAAATATATGTTAAGTTACTTCTCAATCAAAAATTATCGACATATGCCAAATTAAGTGGAATGAGTGCTTGTTAGAACAACTGGTTATTAACAAGATTATACTTGATTTTAGGCGTGAGGTGAAAGTCTGTCGGAATCTTAATATAAGCCAGTATCCAATTTGAATTTATATTTTGGTTTATCCAAATTTTTTCTAGTTAAATGATATCACTGTCGCATGTCTTCGTATATCCCCTATTCACACTTTTGTTAATATCTCGGTCCCACTACTTAAAAACACACTACGTTTCCTAATCAGGGCCGGGATATTAACAAAAGTGTGAATAGGGGATTTAATGCATATTTTTTTTTAATAAAATTCTTCCTCATTTAAAAACTAAGTGAATACTTGAAATAAGATAATTTTGAAAGTCAAAAATGCCAATTTAAGCCGAAGGACATTTTTGGTTTCGACATTTTCTCCGAAAAAGGTTAAAAGTAATTTTCAATTTCGAAATTTATCATTTCAAATTGTCAGTGACCTAAATTCAGCAACTTCAAAAATCTGGCTTCAAATTTTGATCAAAGTTATTCAAAAAACACTGTGATGTAATCTTGGCTGCAAAAGTTAATTAGATTATTTTTTCCAGATTATAAAATTTCTCAAATCATTTTTTTTTGCTCTTTATCGCTACTGATGGTGATTTTCTCAAATTTAAAAAAAAATGATTTTGAGAAACCACTTTTTTGATATCAGTTTATTAATCAATTTCAGATTAATTGTTCTCTGACTCCCCCATACTATATTGCTTGCTTTACTGTCAATTTTGATAAACATTTAAATTTTTTCTCATTTTTGTCAAAAAAATAAAAATACTGAAAATGACCTTCAGAATGAGTCATTTATTTCACATTCGATTTGTTTCTTATAGACTATAAGTTATAGTTTACCTTGATTTTCCTTTTATTTCTCAATATGTTTGTTAATTTTAAATTGAAGCGACAAACTTTGGAATTAATTCGATGTAAAATTCTTTGTTTAAAATCAGACTTCAGGTGAGGGTTACCAAATGGTTATTAAAGTATTAAAATCACCTACAGGGCCTGAAGGCAGATAAAACAGTCCAATATTTTAAGCTTTAATATCTCAGTTTTACATATTTATGAGAATTTGGGTCAACAAAAACAAGATCTTTAAAAAAATTATTTAAAAAAAATTATTTAAAAAAAATTATTTAAATTCGTCAAACAAAAAACTAGGGATATCAGTCTGAGCGTAAGAATTTGAAGTTGAAATTTTCCGAAAGTTGTTCGCATAACGTTTTTGGTCATTTTATCTTCAAATTTTGAAGTTTTGATTCACAAAAAGAGAAAGTTTTCATGTTCAAATACGTATAATTCTCCTTTTGCTTTGTAAAATATACTGTACTTTCTACTTATTGTCAAAACCGTTGAGTTTATGAGGGTCAGACTCTAAAAGCAGGGACGAATCGAAAATTTGACCGTTGCACTCAGATCGAGTGGAAAAATCAGACCTAACCTGGTCAAATTATCTAAAAATCCGATCTATGCTCTGATAGAAAAAGATTAATAAAAAACGTTGGTTTTAATATAAACTAGAATTTATAATTTGTTGTAAAGTGCTACAATGAGTGCCATGAGAGGCTCTATGAGTGGCTAAGAGGGGTCTCAGGAGTGTTAGGATTGGCTCCCTTAGCCCGCACATCTTAGATAAACAAAAATTCGTTAAAGAGATATGCGTAGATTATTCATTTATTCGTCTGAAAATTTCTGTGGGAAATAGCAAATTTGAAGACTCTAACGGTTAGAGTTCAACCAGTAAAAACTAGGATCGAACTCTGCTGTCAAAATATTAAATTCTTCGATTTCAAATAATTTCATTTATCGAAAGGAAACACTTTTTGCAGTAATTATTCGATAAACTAAAATATTAACCAGTTTTACGTCGAGTTTATCGATATATCTGAAAATTATATCTCGGATAAACACTAAAAATGGAGAGGTTATAATTCAACAACTTTCGCTTTCGAGATTACAAAATTATTATTATTTTAGGATTTGGCCCGTAGACTGCAATTTTTTAAACATGTCAAAAAATCTGAAATTTCAATTTTCGGGTATTTAAAACCTTTTTATAGGGTCTTTTAAGTGGCAATTTTCTCGTTTTGATATAAATTTTATATAAGAAATTGAGTTTATATTTCAAGGAAATCATAATCACAGGACAGGCCCTGTCCGCCAGGGATGAGGAGTTTCCTGTTGGGATAAAATTAACGACTTCGGCGGCCTCTACTGGGGAACCTATTTTGGGCGACCAATTTTTCTTGGGATGTCCTTATTTGTATTAATTTAAAGACTGAGGTAAAAATTACACTTGAATTTAAAACGAAACTTCTGACCAATCAAAAAGATGTACATGCTAAAATTTTTGAAGTTTTTGTCATTTTTTTTTATCTTCGCTCGAAAATTAATTTGATGGTTTTTTCGAATTTTCAAAAGGAGCGAGGTTGTGTCCTATTATGGAAACTAGGGCCTTTATATGATATGCTATGCGGTCAAAAATGACAAAATGATTTTTTTCTTGAATGTACTTTCAGTATTTTCAGGGAACTTTACAAAATATAATGATGATTAAATGGTGTTGAAAATATTGTTATATTACCATCTCAATTAATTGTTTTGAGACGTGATTCTTGCAGTTTAATATTAATTGGCGGATTATATTTACAACTTGAATGTGTTTTTGTCTTTCTGATTTTTTAACATGTCTGTCTGTCCCTAAAAATCACTTAAGGAATTTCATCAGAATGTGATTTTGCTAAATCATCACACAAGACGAAATTCTAGACTAAATTCGTAAACTCAAATTGTCTAGACTACTTTCAGGTTAAAATTACATCATAGTATAGAAGTTCATAATTTAAAATGGTTCAAATAGCAACCAAGTACTTTAAGATTTTAATTAACATTTAAAATACCCAGTAGCGTTTAACGAAATTCGAACATTCGCAACAGCGTTTTTTCGCATTTTAAAATTATTTTGAAGCGTATGTATCAAGCATAGTTATCACTTATAATGTTACGATCAACAAAAATGATTTTTTTTGATGATTTGGGACATGAGTCCTGATGCTAGCTATCATTATACAAATTCGGAAAAACCATCAAATAAATGTGCGGGTCTGAGGTCCTCAGACACCATGAATTACTCACAATTGCTCTTCTGATTTCTTGCAAAACTCTGAGAATTGTTTAAAACTCTAAAAATATATTAAATTTATTCAAAAACCAAAAAAGTCGGATTTACAAAAAGCTCCGGTAATTATTCGGTGAACTAGGCTTAAATGTAGTTTAAAATATTAACAACTTTTACGTCGAATTTATCGATATAGCTGAAAATTATATCTGAAACTATGACTAAAATTCGATCCGGTTCAATTTTAAATGAGCGGTAATTATTTCAAAGACTAATTTATTAATAATAGATCAGAATAGATGGAAAACCTATTTTGAAATTAATTCATGATTAAAGGTTCTTTTTGACCAAAAATAATTTTATAAAAGTTTTGATGCCAATTATTCTATCCGTAACTGCGTTCTTCAAGCACATTTGAGAATACTCGATTGATTTCCATAATTGATATAAAAATATTAAACGAACACAATAAAACTCTAAAAACCCCACAAAATAGAAAATTTTCATATTATTGGCTTTTTATCATAATTTGTCCTTAAGTTTTAAATGCTCGATTTTTCTAATCTTCCGAAATCAAGAATAAGCCAATATTCAATCAACTAATCATAAACCCGTATTGAATTATTGATCTGTTTACTTTAACGCCCACGCATTTCAAAATTTTCCGACCAATTGAAATGATTATTTTAAAATTGATTGAATTTTAATTTAAACGCCCACGCCTTTGATATATTTTACCAAAAATATTATTTGGTATCAAAATTGTTTGAAAATCTCCTTCCATTTAATAAAGTTAATTAATTATGAGCTACTCCGTAGGCGATTTAGATATACATTTTCAGTGGCAAAAACAGTGAAAATAGACTCTCATCGGTGAAAGTACCGTTTGGAAATTAGTTTTCAGTATTAAAATTCAAGCTCATATCTTAAATTTGGGAGAAAGGGCCCATTTTTAGTGAAAAGAGGAAATTTAAGTATCATTTACTAATAATGAGCCGTTTTTCCGAATTGAAGATGTCTCTCAAATCGCTATAGCTTCATTTCATTAAACACAAAAAATATATCTTTCACTTCTGGCAGCTCACTCAACCACTGCTGAATTTCTAAATTATTCTTTGTAGAATATTTGAACACGGAAATAAGTAAAAAAACCACCGTGTTTTTTGAAAGAAATTTTGTTGGACCTATTTGACCAAAGTCACTCCAAGAGTAAAAACTGTGACCTCTGGGAAAAAATAATCGCCAATTTTATATTTCCACTTGAAAACTTCATCTTATTTTTAATAAATATTTATAAAAGATTGTTTCTGGATCATTTATTATTTGAATAATTCTTCTAGTTAAACTCGAATATATAAACTTGTCCAAAATAAACAAGATTTCATTTATTTGTTGGTCTTTGACATAGTTAAAATTGAAAATCCATTTTAAAGCTAATCTGAAAATTTTCAGAAGTGATCTGATTTGGTGTAAAATTTGATTTTTTTTTGAAAATAATCTTTAGTTTTGATTATTCTTTAGTTGAAATCATAAAAAAAATTTGCTGAAGTTAGATTTAATTCCCTTTTTTAACACAAAAAAATGATTGATCTGATAAAAAAAGTGATCGGATAGAACTTTTGCAAGTTTCTGAGACTGCATTTGTCTGAGACAGATATTTCAACCGCATTTTGAGCTGATCTTAACTCACGCATTTTATACAGTTTTAATTATAAAAGACATACTAATTTATTTATCTACGTTTCGATTTATTATCATTCTCAAGATTAAGTCTTATTTGAGCTGCAGAGTTAAAATATCAAAAACGCACAATACTACCATTTACGAAAAAAATAAAATTCCTAAACATGGCACATTGAGCGCTACTTTTTCGCAACATTTTTAATATAAAATGTACAATTTAATCATTTTGGAAAGACTCTGAATAATTTCAATGCTTATGATTGAATTGTCCATTAAGTTTTAATTAGACTGAAGTGTCTCATTTATTGAAATATACAAATCAAAGCGATTTTGTTTAGTTTAAAATTGCAATTTGCAAGAAAAATAAAAAAAAATAATAGACAAAAATTGAATAGATCAGATTTTTTGAAGATTAGATCAGAACTACTAGTATTATTTTGTTTCGAAAATAGTTTTAAAAATTAATCGAATTGTCATTTTTTCGACTTTGTGAATTCAAATTTGTTATTTTTTTAAGATCTGTTCTAGGTTCACCAAGTGACAGTTTGTATTTAAGATTTGTTTCAAGAAATATAGATTTATTTTGTTCAATTTGATATTTGAACCAGTCTTTCAGTTCATTTTTTTGTTAATAAGATTACCTTACGTTTCCAGCCGCTTTTTTTAAGTCAATTTATTTGACCGAAACCTAATAAATCCCTTGCCAGATATATTATAAAAACTTACCAAATGTCATATAATAGGCATAAATCTTCTGTAATCTCTAGTTTTGTAAAATCTGTTCAATCATAACGAAAATAAGTTTCAACCCCGAGTTTATTTTTTTGTCTTTTGAGTGACGGTTTTCGGAGGCAATTAATGCAAAAAGCCAATTGCTTAGGTCATCCCTAATATTAAAGTGAGCGCGCGAGTCTCCTTTTTCTGGTCTTGTGGCGGAGCTAAGGTGCAGAGCAAAATACAAGACAAAAAAAAGAAATACATTAACTTCGATACAATCTACAGTTAACAAGACTTTTGCGGCGCGCCAGTCGAAAAACATAATTTGAAAGATGAAAAATTTACATAAAAAAATTAAAAAACTTTTTTTGTCATGAATTATTTTTTTTTCATTTTTTTTGGTCATGAAATATTTTTTAAATAACTATCTTTTTTTTAAGTGGAACAAATATTTCTCTAATATTATTCAGAAAATTTTTTTGTTAAATATTTTATTTTTAAAGATTTTTATAAAAAACTTTGTCTTAAAAAACATTTCTTAGAATATTTTTGACAAATAATTCCCGAGCTTATTTGCCGAGCAAAACACAATTTGTTTTACACAACCAAAGCGAGGCCAGCAATATATTGACCTGGAAGTTCAAGGATTGAACACAATCTAAAGTTTTGCAAATTACAGATAGTAATTTCCTACAGACAAAACATTGTGAAAAAATTCGATTTCCGTTATCGAGTGCGAAATTCCCAAAGAGCACTTCACCCATCATGATTTTTAAAGAGTCCTCTAGTGGTGACCATCAGATGGCATTTAAGGATGTGGGGCACGATAATTGGGCTCTTTTTTACACATTTTCAAGTGAAGTTTCTCAGAAACCTGGCTTCAGAAATAATTATTTTTTTCCCAAATACGTAGTACAACTCTTAAGGAAGGTGCCAATGCTATTCAGAGCATCTAATACCTCAACCTACGCTCAAAAAATGGTTTTTAGTAGGCGTCCCTAAAAGCACTAAAAAGCCTACTCCTCATTCATCTCTCATCACTTTTTATTGATATTTGCAATTTAGAATGAAGATATAAATACTCATCACCAAACGGTCGCCTTTTTTCAAAATTTTGCCTCTAGTGGTCAAAACAGCGTATTTGGGAGCCTCACGCAAAAGCCTACTCCTCCTTGAAAATATGTAGATTTTTTTAATTTGTGCCTCAAATTCACCGCAAAAGCTGAATTAAGGTTTAAACGGTCGCCTTTTTCCAATTTTCCTCTCCAAAGTCTCAGGAACGACTTGTGAATTTCTAGTTTTTGTTGAAATTCTGAACTTTTTTGAAATTAAAAAAAAATTAAAAATTGAAATTTAACGTTTTTTGGCAGTATTTCGAGTTAAGTGTCTACATTCACAATTTTGAAAGGTGACAAATAAATTCTAGATCGAAATTGGTACCTTTCACTTCAAA
>SCLH01000290.1:703150-719295 GCA_004367855.1 Oikopleura vanhoeffeni | reverse complement strand
AAACGTAACTTTGAAGCGGCCGGACAGTGATGTCTTGATATGATAAAAAATAATTCAGGAACAGTCTGCACAGTCTGAGTTTACTGGTTAAACAATTATATTTTCTCGGTGAACTTGTCGGCATTTTTAGGTTGATTTCAGGCGGATAAAATGAGGCGTATTAACAGCACTTATGTGTAAAATGATAATTGACAAGAAGCCGGTTCGAATGACTCTTGCCATCTTTTTGCAATTTTCTTCGCATTTTGAAAAATTGATTTGTCTCGATTTTTAATTTTATAAATGTTCAGAGGTGCTCCACAGCAATCTTTTATATTTTACCCTTTTCCCGTCCCGAGAGAAAAGCGCAAGATACTTTTTCGCTCTCGGCATACTTTTTTGCGCTTAGAGAAGAAGACCACTTTTGAAAACAAATAACGAAATAATAAAAATCTTCTTTTAAACTCTCAAAAATATTCAGTTTATTTTTTGGAAATTTTTTGTAAATTGTTTTTCTGTTGAAATTTTGTTTCTGAGCTTAGCTTCAGTAAGCTATGTTCAAAACTATTATGTATTTTTTCTATTTTCTTACAAAATGTGGAAATGTTCAATTGTTTCGAAATTGTTTGACCAAATATCACCAAAAAATAGAAGTATAATTTTTTAAAGAGCATCTGAAATTTTGATAATTTTTTTAACTTTTTCGAAAAGTTACATATGAATACAAATTTTTTTGAATCCTCTTATACACAGAGCCATTTAGTACTGATGCGTTTATACTTTTAAGATGATGGGACTTCAAATTCAAGCCAGAAAACTGGCTCTGTTGCCTCAGGAGGATATCAATGCTCAAATGAGTGAGGGGGTTAAACAACATAACGAAAATTCAAAAGTTATATAAGGTGTACATACTTGACATTCATTCGGCTTTTATAGACTCTCTAACAGAGATAGACCATTTTTTGATACTACCCTGAAAATGAAAAAAATCTTGTTTAATTTAACCTGTCAAAATTTTCGGACATTTTATGTGAAAATTTGAAGGTTATATGACCAATGTTCAAAATCTGTATTAATTTTGTACTTTTTTCATTTTCTCTTTATTGATTACGTGAAGAATATTTTGCCGTTTTTTTCAAATTCAAATCAAGTGAACGAATCTTACCCAAATCTTCATCATTTTTCTTTTTGATTTAATGAATTAAACGAGAAACAGAAAATTGTGCAGTTTAAAAAGAAATTAATTAAGAGGGTGGTCAACTCCAAGAGCATACAAATACAATAAACGCAAAAAAATATGCGAGCAAATTAATAATTTTATGCTTTGAGAACTCAACAATTATTTTTCGTAATTTTTCCTTTTCCCAACGGAACTTCATATCAAAAAGGTTAACTATCTCTATAGCGCGAGTTCGAATCCCACTAATGTTGTCTAAGTAATTGTCTTAATATTAAAATGATTGCTTGAGTGATCACACACCGATCAAATTTAGCGGTTTCAATATCAAGCACCCTTGCCTATAATCATGCTCAAGACAATCAGTAAGACAACATTATAGGGATTCGAACATGCGCTATAGAGAAAAGTTTTTGAGATGGATTCCCAATGGCCTAACTGAAAATTAAAAATGACCATTTTTCGCGCGGTAACTCGGTCCCAGATTTTTTTTCGCATTTAGTGGCGAAGGGTGTCATTTGAGATATATTTTTTNAAAAAAAATCTTATTTTATTTTGAATAAATAAAGAGTTTTTGGTCAACTTGACACAAATTGTGAAGGAAGCAAATATTGTGTCCCACTTGAAGTATTTCATCGATTCATCATGAACTTAGTGATGTCTAAACTTCTCTTCAATAATAATTCAATTATATTATGTAACAATCATATTGGTTCACACGTGACATTAAAACTTCTTGTTATTATTAATTTAAATCATATTTTATCATTTGAAGTGGAATTTTGATAACACTTTCGGAGCAGGCTTGTAAATTTGAGTCAATTCGTTCGCCAATCATGCACGTAGGTTTAAGAAAATGATAACGAAAAAGAGGAGGAAGAAAACCCACTCAAATCTTTCCTGTTCACAGGCGAGAAAAATCTCTTACAAACCCTTGTGCCACATTTCATTTACTTAAAACTTTAAATCTGATTGGGCGGTTCAAACACGTTTATTTACTTTAAATAAACGAATTGGAAAAAGCATAATAATACGAAAAAGACAAAAAACTTCTTTTTTTGATAGATCGCCCACATAATTCCTTGTTCAAAATTTAAATAACATCTTATATCATGGTGATTAAACGAATTTGTTAAATTTTATTAATACTATGAATAAAAAATTAATGAAGTTTAACGCGAAAAAAATATCCTTACAATACAATGTAAAAGGAATAACATTTTAATCTTCAAACTTTTGCAAAAAAAATTTTCAATTTATAACATTGTCTTGAAGAAAGATTATCTAGTGTAGAAGTGGTATTAGCGTTTGTGTTTTACTTTTGCTGAATTGGCGCAAGTTACTTCGCGAAATAAGGGTCAAACGCAAACACGACTCTCAAGCCTAAGATATGCGGCTTCTTAAATTCAAGCTTAACTTGTAATAAGGAATTCTGGTAAACGACTACTTTCTTGTGCCCTTGAGAAGGCAAAATCATTAAAAGCTATGAACCCGAATTTAACTTGAACCTAGCTTTGAATATTGAATAATCCGGAGATTTGGAGTCAATGATTAAATCAACTTCTGAATTAATCCGTTGATCCACAATAATCTTGAACCAAAATGATCCCCTTGAGCCTCGGAAAATTCTTTTTAAATTAGTGAGAAGTCAAAGCGCATATACAGTTTTAGGGGGTCGGACAACAAAATACAATCGGGCAAATATATGTTCACTCAATTCTCACAAAATATATTTAAGTTTCAAAAATGGCTTATTTCTCCCCAGCACATTGCTAGAAGCACTCACAATCCCCTTAAAGGCCTCGGTGCATTTTGACAGATTTGCACTTTTTCTATTTTCTTTCACTTGATGGGACAATTTTTGCCACTTTAGAATTTCTGGATAAAAACATATTCGAACAAAAGTTGCCACTTTTCAGCTTACTTCGTATAATCTGATTTTCTAAAATTTTCTAAGATCGATTATTTTTAAGTAAATAACAGTTGTAAAATTTATTTATTTTATTTATTAATAAGGAACCTTAAATAACGGTCCTGTCCACGGTTTATTTAATTGGTTTTCGTACGATTTCTACGTCAAAATCGAAAATTTTAAATTTTGAAAATAAGTCAAAAAAAAAACGAAATTCGAGCACATCGAAAGAAATATTTTCTTTCATGAGGTGAAAAAAAATATTTTAAACGGTGATCAAGACGGCTTATCAATTTGGCGAGTTTCAGTGGAATAACATTTTTCAAATTCTTGATTAAGGGAGTGGGCGTCGATAATTGGGCTCTTTTTTACACATTTTTAAGTGAAGTTTTTGAGAAACCTGGCTCACGAAATAATTAATTTTTATTTTGAGTACGTAGTTCAACTCTCGAGAAAGTTGTCAGTACTATTCAAGTCATCTGATACTTCAACCTACGCTCAAAAAATGAATTTCAGTTGGCGTCCCTAAAAGCACTAAAAAGCCTACTCCTCTCATCTCTCATCACCTTTTATTGATATTTGCAATTAAGAATGTATAAATAAATACTCATCACCAAATGCAAGCCTTTTTTCAAAATTTTGCCTCAAGTGGTCAAAACAGCTTATTTGGGAGCCTCGCGCAAAAGCCTACTCCTCCTTTAAAGTATGTAGAATTTTTTCATTTGTGCTTCAATTTCACCGCAAAGGCTGAATTTAGGTTCAAATGAAAGTTTTTTTTGACTTTAGTCTCCAGAGTCTCAGAAACGACTTTTGAACTTTTAGTTTTTGTTGAACTATAAATTTTCTAAAACCCACTTTATTTGAAAAAGATTCAAAATTCAGAAAAATTCTGCGACTTAAAAACTCAGTGACAAATTTTCTACAAAATAGGGCAATCAAAAAGGTTATCTGAGAAATCTCATTTATCGCCACCCTTAGTTTAACTTTCAATTTCAACCTCTCCAAAAAATCACAAAACCAAAAATAAACTAACAAACCTGCAATTTGTAATAAAAACTGCGAGAGAACACTTGGCAACTTTAACAGCTCGTGTTCTCTCTACATAATTATTAATTGTACTACAAATCTTTGAATAAAGTTTTATAAATATCGAAAAAAAAGTGAAAAAACTTGGCAGAAAATTTTTTACAAAATAGGTGTATCAAAAAGTATTATACGTGAAGCTGAGATATCGACGCCCACTCCCTTAAAAAAAGCTTCGATGGATTTCTCCCAAACAATAGTTTCATTTAAAAATTAAGATTTAGAGTATGAACAAGAGCAAAAAAACAAAACGAGGACATACCGAAGTATACGAGGTATTTGAAAACAATAAAAGGTGATATTTCCAAAAAATTTCAAAATATTTCCAAATAGTTTCGACCAAAAATCCCAAAAAAGTGACATATGATTTTTCAAATAGCATAGAAAAAATATGTGGTCACCTACGCGAAAAGTCAAAGTGACCATTTTAAAGAGTGTTTTTCGTTGATTTGAAACAAATAAGGGTAAAAATATTCGAACAAAAAATAAGGCTCTTTTTATAATGTTCAGAACTTTTTCAAAAAATTCTCACAATTTCTCGAATTCGAAAAGTTTCATTCGAACTCAAAATTTTCTTAAAAAGCAGTTATTCGAAACTTCTGTAGTTACAAAAGTTGCCAAGATTATGAAACATTACTTTGGTGGTATACTGAAAAGAATATATGAACCCAGTAAAAAGTTTATCATCAAGAGCCATATCCGTATTTGTCAATATGCCCCAAGGCCCTTAACCTTTGGAATCACAGACCCGATATATCGGCTCAAGCCTACCTAAAACCTTCTAAATGGGAAAAATAAATGTCACAGAATTGTTACTTCCGAATACATTATAAAGAATTTTGCGGTGATTCCAAAAGAAATACTCATTATTTTTTTGGATATTTGGTTCTAATATTAGGGATAGTTAATTTTTTGAGATTTTTCGCCGAAGTTTTACTTCCAGACAAATTATTTGGAAACTAGACATCAAATACAAATGTGAGATAAGCCAGTTTTTAGGAAAGTAGTGTCGGTGCATGCAAATATACTGTAAGATTAAAGTTATTCGTATCGTTGGGTACTGATTATTTTTTTTTGAAAGTGAAATTTCAAAATTTATCGAATTTAACGCCGTGTGAGCACAGCAAAAAAAAGTTCCGCCAAGGCACCGACCACCTATATATAGGTGAGTTCAAGCCGAATAACAGAAAGCAAAGGTAGTTAGAGTTTTATTTTTTGCATAAGGAAGTTCAAAACGATATATTTTGCATCCGACATTGTGATTATTCTAGAATTTTGCTTTTAGTTCTAGAATAATTTACTGATAAGAGCCAAGGTACAGCAATTCAGGGATACAAGCTCACAAGTGGTGTTACAAATAGGATTTGGTTATTGGAATGGATGCACAATTGATCTGACCTGATGTCATCGTTTTTCTGATTTGAGTTTATTATACTCATGATTGTATAAAACAAAAATTATTTTTAAATAGGTTAAAATTTTGATGAAAAAATCACAATTTTTCATAAAAAATGGTTTATTTTTCCCGCAAAGAGATAAGTAACTTCTGATATTTTGGTCGATATACAATCGAAGTGACGCTCTGGACACATATTTTAATTGCTCGATTAATTTTTTATAATTAAAAGATTTTCGTGAAATTTAACAATTGAAAATTTGAAATACAGTTTGAAAAAAGAATATCTGTTCCTGTATATCCAACTTAATCTTTGTTTTGAGTGTACCATGGACAAAACACTTTCCTAAAACTGGCTATGTTTCAATTTAATTGAGCAAAAGGTCGCATTTTAATTTTTTAGGTAAAAGAATTGGAAAAAATATCTCAGAAAATCCAACCCTCCGTAAAATTTGAAAAAAATTTCCAAAAAAAACCTAAGTATTTTTGAAATCCTTGCAAAAATTCTTATTATAATGTATTCGAAGGAGACATTTCTACGATGTTTTTGCATATTTTAGATGATTTTAAATATGCGTCACCTATATATGAGGTGTTGTGCTCACACGGGTTAAGTATCCGTGAAAAAAATTTTATTATACAAAATAAATGTATTTATCAAAAATGTCCCACACTGTCACTTGATACTCCTATCAAGCTTAAAATAATCATAAAAGGTGTAATTATATCTGCTTTATTGAGAAACTAGCAATTTTTCCTAGAAATCGTGATTTTTTCAATCAATTTTTTTTACTTTGTTCAAATAACATTCGATGATAAATATAGATCTAATCGATTAAAGTGTGACGTAACGGCAGAATACTTGTGCGTTGGTACCCATAAAAAAAACCCAATTTGTGAAGACAACGATGGTGTCATTACGTTGATATCTCAACCTTTTCCTATTGCAAAAGAAATTGAGCTTTCAACTACCTTGAGCGTTTCTGTAAACAACTCCAAAGTAGAGCCGATATATCGGGATCACTCACCAAACCGCACGACTTTTCGCGAGTGACAACAAGGTGTTAGAGTGGTCACGAGTGCTAGAATGACAATGTTATTAATCTTTTCTATTATTATATTTTAATAATAATTAATTAATAATCTATTATTTACTGTACATTAGTTATAAATTGTCTTGTATCTTTTACCTTCAGAACAATATACAGGGGAAGAAGACCGCCATCGAGTACTTTTTTCTGAATCTTAATAGTTGGTTACCCATCGAAGGCAGAAACACTTCCGGTCAATGATGACAAGATAAAGTATTTTTAAAAAATTGAGGTTTTTTGCGAATTGAGACGTTTGAGAATAATATACCAAACAGTTTACATAATTATTATGAGATAAAAAAGTTTAAGTTATTGCAAAAACATGTTATTTTTAAGTATCAGCTCTTGATTTTTTGCATCCAATTCGCTGATTTTGAATTATTTTATGTAAACATTAAAAATAAGGGCAATAACTATGGCGATGAGCAATTAGAAATAAACTATTGTTATAATCACAATAACAACGGGCTACACGGTTAAGTATTGCGAAATATTTATAGATGCATTGTTAACCACTAATATCAGACAAATTTTTTAGGTTTAATAGTATTTTTGAAACTCACCACCAAAAGTCATTAGTAAAAATTTTAATTTCTATCCGAAACATTAAATGAACATATTGTGATCATTTAACTACTTGAATATATTCTCCAGTTTGAAAATCGCGGCTCAGTAAAACGGCTGTTGATGCTCTCAAAGAAGTGCGCCCCTTTTAAAATTGTCATTCCTGTACATCTCTGTACGGCCCTTCACCCCCCAATAAATTTTCATTCGCAAATCTCGTTGCGCCCTCACCACCTTAAAAGCTCGTGCGGTTTTGGGCTAACCCGGATGATATCAGCGGGTGCCTTGCGGAACTTTTTTTCTGTGATTCCAGGGGTTAGGTCTTGACGACAAAGTTCTACAAGACACGTAGGTAGGATTCGCGATATGCCGGATCCACGCACGCTTCAAAGAATTCCGTCGATTGCAAGAAAGCGTGCCATTCTTTCTATCGGCTTCATACCGATTACTTGGTCTTAAATTAAAAAATAAAACTTGACGAGAAAAACCCTTTACTAAACAGAAAATTTGGGTCAATTGAAGGCTCAAAGTTCTGGTAATCCCTGAAGTATTGTTGTCTGATCCGTTTTTTAATTCTTAACCGAACTTTGTTCACATTTAACCTCAGATGAGAACGTATTTAGTTTCTCGAGATCTAAAGGGGTTACCCACTGAGTTTTTTTGAAGCAAGGATTCCTACTGATTAAGCTTTTTGAGAAACAAGTCTTTTCCCATGGATATTTATAGCAAGCTGCGCTGCTTATCGTGGTTAGGGTTATTTGACCGCGCTCCGAAATTTATCGTTTAATTCTGTTTAGAATCTTCCATGTAGATTCTCCATTTCAACAACAAATTCTCCGAAATACTGAACTCGAAAAATTTTTGTTTTTGTAAAATCACATTTTTTTTTTTTTAGTCGTATCTCAAATCCCAGCAGGGCGAACTCATTTCATTTGGACCAAGTAATTTTTCAAACCTGTCTCAGGTGCCGTTCTAGGCTGATGTGTTAAAACAAATATATGGATCAAGTCGGATCCTCAGAGAAATCTAACTATTTGAATGATACAGCAACGCAAGATATGCACCAATCAAATTGTTGATTCGCGGAATATGCCCGATTTCATTGGTCAGATTAGTAAGAAATACCCAATCAATGCTCAGATTCTCGATTTTTCAAATAAGTTAGGATTGTCTTAGTGAGGTCCGTTGATCATATAATAGGTTTCTAGCAAAACATCATTTTATGTCTGTGATGCTAATAAAATACAAAAAATAGTTGAAAAATTTTTTATTCTAATAACGGAACAAGTTTTTAGTATCAGCTTCAATAACTACAAGGGTAATGCGGATGGCAAAGTTTAATTCATAAAAAAATTCTTTAATTGGGCAATAATTTCCAGTTTAAATCAAAAAATTCAATTTATCGAAAATTCTGACATTGTTTGAACATTTTATATAAAGATTAAATTATGATATCATTCGAAAATTAATTTTTCGTCAAAAATGAAAATGTTATCAGAATTTGGAATTTTAGCAAATAAGAGAAATTCATGCAATTGAAATTTAAATCTATTCGAAAAATTCGAATATCCAACAAAGTTTTCAACTCAATGGAAAATTGAAAAGTTTTTAACTATCAATGAAAATTAAGAAAATACTTGAATTCTGCCCATAATAAAAATAAGTTGAAAAGTTAAATTTGAAATTACTTTTTCTCCATAATATTGGTGTTAAAAATTATTTTTCAATTTCAAAAATAATAATTTTTATTCAATTTAAACTTTTTGAAATAGTGTCAAAAACAAGCTTTAAAATATTTTGGTCATTAAAAATTTTCGTTCTTCTTTTTTAATAAATTCATTGTTTTCATGAAATAATTTTGTGCTTGGAAAATTTATTCTTTATATTCTAAAAAAATGGAAAAATTTTTTTCTTCATAAAAATAAGTCGAAAAAATGTATGTTCTCTTGTCACGTTTGACCTGCTGTTATAAATTTCATAAAATTCGCGTGTAAATCACTATGAGAGCTCTCAATATAATTATTAAAGTCAGTGCCAAAGGTCCTGTCTTGAGTGTCGGGCTTTGTAACAGATTATTTTCATAAATTTCGTAATTTATAAATTGTTTAATTTTGTTTTACTTAACTTATTTCAAAAAAAAAATTGTTATTATTCTATCGATAAACAACCTGACTGTACAAGAAACATTGTAAATGAATGTTTGAGTTTATGAAAAGTTTTCGTAATTCTTTAATTTTTTAACAAATTTTTATTTTAGGAAATCAAGTGTTTTAATTCATATGTGATATAATTCCAACTTTCTTGATTTTGAATTTTTTAGAAGATTTTTTAAAATTCTATTTTACAATGATGAATTTTTTTCTATTTTGTATTATTCTGAAATAAGGAAGACAATTTCGAATTCCTGGAAAAATTTATGAAAACAGTACACAAGGTCTTGAAAACAAATAAATCATTGAACTTTTGAAACACTTTAATTTGAATTTTTCAAACAATGTTTATCAGGATTTTGAATTAATTGTTTCTTGTTTTTTTAATTTAATTGGATCTTTTATACGTATTTTTTGATTTTTAAATGTTTTTGCAAATTGTTTCATTTAACTAATTGAAAAAAACATTTGCGTAAAAATGCGATTTCTTAGATAAAATGTCATTTTTTTTAAAATATTTGCTTTTCCGAGAAAAAAAACTCCACAACAAACGCGCAATAAAATCTTAGCACAAACTGGTTAATCTGAAAAGTTTCACCTATGTGGCCAGGTGGTCGATTTCTGATCAAAATAGAATGGTGACACACTAATGATAGTGCTAACGGAGGAGAAGAAAGAAATATTCTGAGGATTATCTAGTGATATGTCTTTTTTGACTCAACAAATTTCATACGAACTTAGTAAAAGCAATATAACACTAAAAAGAATTTTTTTTCTGCTCTGCATTTACTGAAATAATACTTACTTTTAACGATTTTTCTTGTAATATTAAACGTACAATTGAATGCTCTTAAATTTGAGTTGAAATTCGGTTTTTGAGCCTTAGCTGGCATAAACCCGATTTTGATTTCATTCGCCGCAAGTACTTTCTCGTACTGTATCTAGACATTTTACTGACTAAGTGTTGCCCACCCGGTCTCATAATCAACTTCAACTTTTTGAATAATCTGTTTTTAATTTTGCGTGATGTAATTATTTTATAAAGCAGGTCAAATAAATTGTACGTTTGTCTCAGTGTACCCATCACGTCATTTTGGTAGTATGAACCTATTACTGATGAGTTATTACTTTTCTTCCATCAATTATCTATTCCACATATGGTCAAAACAGAGAACGTTTGTTTCGTCACAATAATCAAATCTGCTGGTTAAAAGTTTTGCGAACAAAATACTGAATAAGGCTGGACCTAAACAGAGAATGGATAAATTTGTTTGTCAAAATTCCTGCCCTTAATGTAGAGTTTTAATTGGTGGGATTCGAATACGATCAGACTTATTTTGCCAAGTTAAAAATCCGAAAATGGTCCGAAATGAAAAGTCTAGCGCATGATTACTAATTAGATGGTTGCTTGGTGTTTCAAATTTTTTGTGAGTTTCCTCTTAGGAAAGATTTTTCGATTATTAACGTAAATTCCAACCCAGGAAAGATAAGTCACTTGTGTACGGATATCTGTTACCTATTGGTGTCTGATCCGAAAACAATTGTGGATTTAATCGTCTTCTTAAAAATTATAACCGTTTTTTTTCGGGGACATCTATTTGAATCATATTAGTCACAACAAAGCAAACGTTTATCTTATTCGCCCACTCACTTTCGTCGGGTGAAGCGTAAAAGTTCTGCTCAATTGCACGTCAAATTTTTACACGAATCAAGATCACGTGCATACAGCAACGAAAATGGAGGTGCCCGAAAACTCAACTATACAATCCATGATTTTAGGGTGGCTTGAAAACTTTATAGATTTGTGATTGAAATGTTATGGAAAAATAGAGCTTAAATCGGGTGAATATCGGAAAAAGAGATTCTAATTGTTTTTTATTTAATTTTGTTAAAAAAATAAGCTCCTCAAGTCCCTTTTATTCGATATTTGGCCGATTTTCAGCTCATTTTTTTCCAAATCAATAATTGAACTAGGAAATATTCACTTCAAAAACATTTGAAATTTTCGTTTTAGATTGTTAACTCGTTCGGTTAACTCCACATACTCAGAAGTTATTGACAGTGACGTACTCAGGCAAATTCCCGGGTCGACACATGCTTTATCTCAAAATACAAAAGTGCAGATAAAGATAAATAAGCAAAAGATAGAGAAGTCAAAACAGACCGAATTTTTGAACTAAAATGTTTTAGGAAAAGTTAAGCTTATTAAAATTGTAGTTGCTAAGTCTTTTGGCTTAGTATATGGCCAGCCGCTGAGTATGTGGTTAAATCGAAAGTGATGTGTAAGTCAACTAAACGTTAGAATATATGAGAACTATTGCAAATGGCACAAAGACAATTTGGTATTTTCAAATTTATTTCAGCTTGGTTTCATTGATACTTTGATTTGTTACAAAGTGATAATTTTTGTTACTTTTAACTGCTCGGTATGCGCCTTTATTAATTTCATAATTAAAACAAGTTTTCGGTCCAGTATGCTCCTACGTTCATTCCGAGGTGAAAGCTATTTCGAGCAACTTAAAATTTGTTGGCTATCAGAAATCGCAGAAGTGTTTGATTATTTTCAAATACAAAAATTTAATGTCTGCGGAAAAATGCATTATCAAAATGGTGTAAATTTTTTGAAATTTGCGTTCACGAACTGCTGAATAACCTACATTTGATTGAAAATTTTGTTACTTTGAGAGTGCCCCTTACATACTGTTTTCCGAATTGTTCATATGTATCAAATTTGTTTTCTGGGCTTATTTTATCTTGTGATTTTCGTCGCCGGTGTCAGAAGTGACTTATTTAAGTAATATAGTGTCAAATAATAAAATTGGTTATTAAGTTATTGACCCAAACTTTATTTTTTGACCAGTAAGCAATAGCAATTTTGATCGTTAACTAAGGTAAATACAAATCTCCCTTTAAAGTGTTCTTTAGATGCATGTCTTGAATTTATTATGAATTGAATAATTTTCGTCAGTTTAAAGTTCCCTTAACAATTTCAAGATTGTTTAAAAAAAATGACAGTCACTTTTTCAGTCTAATTTAATCTCACGGTTTCATAAACAGAGCCAACAGTGACTTCAAGCAACTGTTAATATCTCAACACATCATAGCAATCGGCTGAAATTTTTTATTTCAAGTAATATTTATTTCTTAAAATGCTAAAAACCCTTGGTGGTTTTTAAAAACCGACCGAATCCATAGGATCGCCTCTAGCACACCTGTGGTCCACTGAGACCTTGATTGCGAAATCGTTTTACGCAGATCGATGCTGTGCGCATCTTTTGAGCACTACCTTAAGGGAGTACCCAGCCATATTAGTATTTGTAACGGTCTTGTTCTGAGCTGAACTAAAGAAACTGTGCTTCAGTTTCATGTTCTGAGACTCGGAGATTTTGTCTGAATTTTTGTCGAAAAAAAGTCACAAAAAGTTTTTTGTAAATATCGTACCGGATTTTTACCGGTCCAAAAGTCATTTTTCCGACTTTTTACCTGTTCAACTTTCATTAGTCTGCGATTTATTATAATTTTCTGATTTGTGAGCATCACCTAATTTTTAGTTAAAAAATTATGCGCTCAATTTTTTTTCTTTTAATTTGCGCTAACAATCACTGATAAGTTCTCAATGAATGGTGTTTTGGTACCTAACACTAGCTTCAATTTCATTTTGATGCCAGTAAGGCAAATTTTTTCCGCGGAAAAAAGCACTTTCTTTAAAATGCAAGTTCATGATTTTATGCCTCCATATTTTGCTATCTTTATAGTTATGGGCTTTATGCGCAGTCAAGTTTGGCTTCCTGAAAAAACGTCGAATTTTATCAATCTAAGAAATTTCCGAATTTTGTTTCGAAAATTAAAATTTAAATTTTTTTTAAAGATGAATTCAATAGTGAACTCATGCATACAAAAATCAGCCGTCAAGGATTTAAACTTGAAAGTTACAGACAATTAGAAGGAGAATTTATATTTAGAAAAATAGGAAAAATTTGGAATTTTTGAAATTTTTTCATCGAAAATTTTTTTTTTTTTTTTTGGATGAACCGATTTACAAAATGAGAATGAGATACAAATTAGAGCTTTCTAACCGTGCGGGGAGCGGAATATCACTTGCGTGGGGTAATCTATAATCTTGATCCTGTTTATACATTGAAGTTTTCGGGCACCCATCATTTATGGGCTCACCCACGTGAAATTTATGCGTGTATAAAATTTGAGATGTCAATCTGGAGGCATAATTTTACGTTCTCTCAATATATAGTGACATTGCGGAATAAGTGAAGCATTTGCCTTTTGTTGTAAAGCGAAATAAATATTTTCGACCACCTAGGGTATCTCCTGCTTCCCTAACATTTTCTGCAGTTATTATGTATAAATGCATCCAATCAATTGTTTATGTTTTGAACGCATTATACGGAACTCTTAATGGAATTAATTCATTTTCCACTGTAAGACATCACTTAGTACGGCGTTTTTTTGAGAACTAGACTTTTAAAACCTTATTTAAAGGCTTAAGTCTCCAATTATCTTTTTTTTTGGCTCTAAATCAGTACATCTTTTTTTGTGTGTTATTTATCCCTGAATTGGGGATGAAGTTTTATCCCTGTTCAGAACACTTGAATCTCCCAACCAATAACACAACCATTTCTGGAGATGCGGTCTAAGGCAGATCAATGATGCCGCATCATAGGCAAGAACAACCTCCCCATTTTTTGAGTATCTACAATAAGATAATTTGTAATTAACTCATTCAACTTTTTGTCTTACATGTGTGGTCTGTTGACGGCTTCGAGCCAGCTTTTTTCTTGCAAAGATTAATTCAATTCACTTAAACTTAACCAGCACCTCAACGGGATGTCCTACACTCCCACCTGGAACGCGTTTTTCAAACGACACACATAGTAGAGAGCGTACCTGGTTGAAACTAAGGAGAACAACAGTAGTGATACAAATTCTTTGACCTACGGGGTGTTTGTTGACCCAGAAAAAACCATTTTTGGCACAATAGGAAAAGGTTTTGGCCATCTGGTGGGTCAGAAACTGAGTTTTAAAACGCCCATTTAGAGCACTGTTACTTCGATTTTGAGCATTACAAAAACTTCATTAACTCGATTTTTCCAGAATGTAGGGCCGTTGTCACAATAAATATTTGCTACGTTGTCTCATTTCCTTGTTCATATGTACTGTTTTAACTGCAGTTAGACCAAAAATTGCAGTCCAATATAATGCCATTTCTGGTGCTTCTGATAAATTTCTAGTAATCACAAAAATTCTGAAATTAAAAGATAGGGGAACTATCGGGGTTCGGTTCCGATTCCGCGACCAAATGAACATTCCCAAACAGATATTTGGTCTCTGTGTTTCTGAAATCACGCTCGTGCAGGGGGATAAAAACAGATGTACAAATAATTTCATTATAATACCTACAAAACAAGTCATATTATTATTAGCTTTCACGGTTTGAAATTTTAATCGTACCCCATTTCGGACAGGGATTATACAATGTTTCGGCCGAGTACTTTGTGGCTAACTTAGCAGTGCACCCTTAAACTGGTTTTGAGGGTACTTGTTTAAGGGGGTCAGGGGGATGGGTTCAATAACATAGACAAATGTTAAATCTTATAAAAATAATTAATAAAAATGTATTTGGCCTATCCGTCTATTAATTCTCCCTAATCCTTTAACTTTTTCTTGCATATTTGTCCATTAAGCCTTATTTAAACGTCGATTCCTCAATTGGACTGAAAAAAAGATAATCGTGATTAACTACTTAGGTAGTTTTGCGCCATTAAGTATTTTGGACTTTAGATATATTTTTTTTTCACTATTTGTGTAAAAAATATTTTTTTTGTAATTAAGTAAGAAATTAAATGAGAAAAAGTATTTTTGTTCGTAATTAATATGAAATAATTTTTTGTTGTACTTTATCAAAAATTTTCTATTTTTATTCCATTGAAATGAGCCTTTTCAAGCTTTTCAAGTGGCATGGCCGTTTGGGCTGAAGCATTCCTTAACATTCCAGCGTTANTATTTGAAAAAATAGCAATTTTTCCTAGAAATTCGTGATTTTTTCATCATTTTTTTTTACTTTTTTCTAATAACTTTTGATTGATGATATATAGATCTAATCGGATTGAAGTGTGACGTAAGGCAGATACTTGTGCGTTGGTACCCATAAAAACAAAATTCGTGAAGACTACGATGGGCAAGTATCACGAGATATGCTACACCTTGGTTTTCCAACTATATTTTCTAGAACTAAAAATCAAAATTCTAGAATTTGAATTCTTTGATGCAAAAATAAAACTTTTCAACTTCCTATTGCAAAAGTAATCGGAGCTTCAACTACCTTGAGCGTTCTGTAAACAACGTCCAAAGTAGAGCCGATATATCGGCTCTGATGCCTTGGCGGAACTTTTCTTTCTGTGATTCCAGGGGTTAAAAAATTCATATTTTGAAATTGGGGTCGAAATTGAAAAAAAAGCTCCTCAAAAGTTTTTATTTGGTTCGAGATACCTTTTACAAAAATTTGAATGAATTTTGACATCTAGGAGGAGATAGATTTTCCGATGAAAAAAGTTCAAAAACTGGAATTTTTGAGTGGTTTTTTGCAAATTTTAGGAAAAATATAGTACTTATCAACAAAAACGCTCCTCAAAAGTTTCAAATACTAATTATACAGGTTATGTTAAAATTTAAGTTTATTTCAAAATAAAACCTGGGAGGAGATAAATTTTCCATTTTTGCTTAGGTGGCTCTTGTGTCGCTTATTTGTGAAGGAGTGTGATACAAAAAACAAGAAATG
>SCLH01000290.1:666220-686815 GCA_004367855.1 Oikopleura vanhoeffeni | reverse complement strand
TTTAATTCATTATTACAATTATAAATTTTTAGAAAGGCAAAAATATTGCCAAAATATATTATTTCTATTTTTGGAAAGAATTAATTTGGAAATCAAAGAGATATTTATTTTATATAAAGCGGAAATAAAAACTAGAGGTAATTAAATTTATTTGTAATCACCAGTAGTTATATGAGTATAACAGGTGCGCGCGAAATATACATTTTTGGGCGCAGGTGCCATTCAAATTTTTCGCGATATAATAAGACAGGTGCACCTGTTGCGGGAAATGTATATTCGCTAATTAGCTGCAGTTAATCGATAATTTGTATATTTAAGGTAGATTGGCGCGGAATGGTTGATTAGAAGGAACACTTTAAAAATACAGGTGTGTTATTAATAAGTAATTAAAATTGTCTTTTTAATTTTGTATATTGTAATCAGTAACTAAATATATTTCCTATTTTGACGCGAAAGGAAATTGGAATCATGAGTAGCTAATAATCAGTTAACTACTTCAACTAATATTTGTATTTTTAGTTTTAATTATTTATATTTTATGGACACCTGTCGGCGATATCAATAGAAACAAAAACTTCTAGGCGGGGCGCAGTACAGATGGCAAACAACAGATGGAAAGTTTAAATTGGGGGTTACCCTGATCAGGCAGACCACCTGTTCGGCGGTAAATAAGGCGGGCCCGTGGCGCGAAAAAATAAAAGGAAATAAAATGCAGGATGCAGGATCATAAATGAAGGTGAATTCGCGCCCGGAGTAGGGAAGTAAGGATCTGATTTTTAAATTTGGCACCGGAGATTGTAAAAAAAACAAATCCAAGCGATATATATTTATTTTTTGTAATTTGGATAAATAATTTAATAATTGTACATTTCTAAGTTAGTTGAAAAAGATTAATTATCAAGAGTTATTTTTTTCTAAGAATTTTATTTTGACTTTAAGTCGTAGTGTAACCTTTAAGTAGAATTATATAAGATCGTAACTGAACCAGAGTTTAAACTTCGATTAAAACATGATTGATATGGTTTTTTAAGATCGAAATTAGGAGCAGCTGTTCTACTCAATAAATTTTTAGCCGTTAAAGGTCAGAACATAGTTCTCGAGCCTACTTGTTAATTTATTATAGAGCCAGATGAGATTTAATCCAATTAATCTAAATGATACAACCAGGCTGTTTAATCTCGTAAAATATTTTATTTAGATGGAATTATTCTTGATAATTATTTTTGTTTTAATTTAACGTAGTTCTAATTTTTTTTGTAATTGATAAAAAATATTTTAAGTTTTGGGTTTAAAAAATGTGCAATTTTTCTGAATTGATCTAAGGTGCTAAAATTGAAAAATCAGATGGGTGATGTAGGAAGATGAGACCCAGTGTCATCTTCAAATGGGATTTAAATTTTGGGGATCGTAATAAAACAATAAAATCAAGTGTGAGTTAATAAAAGTGTCGAAAGTATAGTATTTTTTTTTGTTAATTAAAATTATCTATTTATAGAGCAAATCATTCTTTTTATTGCAAATTAAAGCTCAATTTTGGATAAATTTCTTCAGTGTTACGGTCAATTGAGAAAATAGCCTCGTCATTAGAATCTAAGTTTTCGCTTTGGACAACCTCTTGAGTTCTCTCTTCTGTTATATCCTTTTTGGACCGCCGAAATTTTGTATGCATATGGCGGTAGTAATATGTTAGGACTACTTTATAGCGGTTAATAATAACCCAAAATAAATAGAAGAAAAGGAAAATTAATGAGCTCAATAATATAATTAGTTTGGTATCAATATTTTTACTACCAAACTTCAAATGATCATCGTTTTTGTATATAGCCTCAAGTGACTCTATAAGTTTTAGAGATTCACTCAGTTTATTCACGATTGCAATCGGTTTAATAACAGTATTAATAACTAAGGTTTCTTTCAAAACCATAGTTGAATTAAATCTAAGGGCCTATAGGCTCACTTACTTTGTGTAGAATTTTTTGAATCATCTGCAGCAATGGCCCGGACAGCCGTATATACGTTTATTAATTAGGACGACGAGCTTCTAAAGACCTTTACTTAAGGGGAAATAAATGCATGTTACAAGCTATTAAGTTGACAGACCGGTAGTCTTTTTGATAAACAAAGCGGGGGTTCACTTATTATGTTCTCACATCCTATAGTAGCGTTTTCAATTAATGATGATTAACATCTCGAACGCGTGGATTGTGAAACAGCATTTATATGACATGCCTTTTTAAAACAAAGACTTGTGTCTAATTCAAAAATAAAGTCGTTTGAAGTTACGATTGATTTTTCCGGCAAACTTAATTTATTATAGGTAGTCTTATTAAAATATCCTATATTAGTAACGGTTATAACGTTCTGTATCAAAAGTTCCTTTGACATAACAGGTATGTCAAGTTTAATACGGCTGACTAATAATTCGCCCGTGGCTACTAAGCCATCAAATTTAACGTTTATTTCTCCGTTATACCGCNAAGCTCTGTTTGGCTAATATTTTATCGAGAATATGTCAATTTAGGGACCGGGATACCCTTAAAATGATCAAGAAAAAATTATATACAAGATAGCTTAAAAACATCGATACGGTATCGACGATACCCATTTTTGAGTTTTGAAATTCCTTATTTCAAATGGTCAATATTACCTTTAGTATTTCGCATGATTCGTTTAGAAATTCGCTTGATTCTATTGCATTTTGATTCACCCTTTTCACCTTGAATTATTTCACAGTATTTTTCGTAAATAATCGATGGGCTGTTTGTCGCATGTCGCTCGCAAATATACCCCATTCCAATTTGATTTCTCCGTGGTCCAGCATGTGTCAAATAGCACAAAGCGTCATTGAAATAACCTAGATTGGTTATATGAGACAATTCTCAGATTGTTTTTCAGTTTACAAGTTAAATAAATATGCTTTTACAGTCAGGAATTTTTTCGAAACCTTCGCAAAATCAGACGGAAAACTCATGAATTTGGGAAAAGATAAAACGCGGACACATCCTGATTTTGAAATTGATACTTAAGCCACGGGATACTTGCAACCAATCAAAACCCTGATTTTCAGAATAAGCCAATATGATCAGCTCAAATTTGGGCAGCCTACCGATCAAATTCCCGCATTTTTCATCATTCAAAGAGTTAGAATTTGTCCGGCGAAGGTCTTTTATCGATATAATCGTTCATTATCGATATTCGACGAATCAATTACCAGCAAAAAGGTGTTTTTCAAACTTTTCTATCAATTTCTATTTAATTTTCCGGTATACAGTTAAAAGTGTAAAGTTAAAGTGTAAAGTTATTTAAAAAAAATTTTATAGGCTGGAAATATATTCTGATCTTTAAAATTTAGTGACCTGATTTTGCAAGCTTATCGACTTTGAAAATGTCAAAGCTTTACCTTTTGTCATTCGAACACATTCTTCAATTCCAGCACTATCATTCGGTTCTGGGTTCAATGGATTGCTTTCAGTATTCCAGTTTAGACTTTTGGTACTGTAATGGTTAAAATTGAAAATTTATGACTATAAGAATCCTCGTGAGCATGTTTGAGCTGGCTTGAAGCTGTTACGTATTCGTCAAAATTTATTTTTTCTGTGTCAAAGTTTTAAAAGATTTTTAAGAAATTTCGCCTATGTTTTGCTTCAGAAGAAATTATTTTAGAAGTAGACATGTGACCGTCACAAGAGTTAATATTTGCGATTAATTTGATAGTGACGTTTTAAGTTTCAATTAATAAATGAACATTCATTAAAATTTATTTTTCTTTAAACTATTAAGCCACAGATTAATATTTAATCATTTCCTTTTCCATGTTTTCAACTCTTGGCCAGGGACGATTTCATCCCCAAAAATTGATGTTGCCACTTGATTTTCTTCCGTATAGCCAACCCAGAATACAAATTCGTCAGCACAATTATCACTACAATAAAAATAAACCCGAACTCGAATTTAATTTTCTCGTTCCAAAATGGCAGCATTTCAGTACTTTTTTTTTACAAATAAGGTAACCATTTGTCTCCTTTTTTCTGCGAATCGCTCCAAAACATGAATTTAGTACAGTGACCACCCTCAGGCGGGCCCCTGAGGCAAAAATCGATAAAAACAGCTCCCATTCACTAATTTCAGACAATTTTACAGATTTTCACAAAATCTCAATATTTTCCGACATAAGCTCGAGGCCTCGTTTCTTTGTAAAAAGACGAAGGACTCGGGATTAACCGCGGTTAACCAGATGGTTGGTGACAGTGATACTGAAGTGTCAAATGAAATTGCGAGATTAAAGAAAGGTCTTTCAAATGTTTGTTTCAGAAATATCTCACCTTTATCAGTCTAGCCATTAAAGGGGTTGTGAGTGTAAATAAAACATGCGTTGAAGAAAATTGTTGTTATATTCTTGAATTGTAGTGAAAGAAAACAATTCTGAAACATATAATGCTTTGATTGGGTCAGTCTGGAGAGTGTGAGCGTAAGGTGTGGGCGTTAAAAGACAAGACATAGAAATATTACCCTCTGCTGAGATTTTTTTTTCAATGGTCGAAACTTAATGTTTTTTTAAAACTTCATACTTTTCAAAACATGTTTGTTTGATTTTATTTAAAGCAAAATTGACCGAGTTGGAGCGAATTTTGTCTGACGCTTTGCCAAATCGCTTTTGACGGCTAAAAACCCAAAGAGAAACTTTTTTCAACGGTTGAAACTTAATGTTTTTTCAAAACTACATACTTTGAAAAAAAATTTCTTGAATTCAATTTGAAGCAAAATTGACCGAGTTGGAGCGAATTTTGTGAATAGAAGTACATATATTTACCGGTTTTTTAGTGCGGCACCAGTGACTCACCTTTGCCCAGACTTTAAAAATTTAATTAGCAGTTACAAGAGAAGGTTTTAGTCTCCACTATTTTTTTTCTCATTTAGTATTATTTAAACGTTATCGACCCTTCCAGTCTAGCTGGAAAAGTGAGTAATTTTCCCCAGCAATTCCAACATTCTACACCCACAACCCCTTCAAACAGAACAGTTACAACCCATGCACATTACTCATATGTTGGCCATCGCACATAAGTAATGTGTGTAGGTTGTTATATCATTGTTTTAGAGTGAGTTATTATGACACTGTGTCATTGACACATTCATGTTTTGAAACGAATCTCCCAAAAATATTGGACGGGTATCAATGACCGTATCATCTTAGACATCGATATAAAGCCGAAAAATGATTAAAATGTGACGTCAAACACCCGGAAAATTTTATTGTGGAAAACTACAATTATCAGTTTCTTATAATAATCGGATTCTGCTAGCAAAAATTCTACGAGCGCGCCCCACAGACACATATTTTCGTTTTTTTAGAACTCACAATCGCAGGACTATCAGGTGAACTGATGAGACAATGTTGCCTGTGAAACTCAAGTTTTTTAGTTGGCTGACCTGATCGCATTTTGAACATAATCAAATTCATTCTTATCGTTAAAAATCACCAAATCCCAATCATTTCCAAATTCTTGACATTTTTCTCGAGATTGTTCGAAATTAACAGTGTCCGGCTGGTTTGGGACTATAATTTTATAAGAATTGTTTTCGAGCGGATAAGCTGTTTCGGAGTAAACTTCACATGCTTCAGCTCCTTTTTCACAAATGTAACCCATGGGTAAATTCATATATTGAGCACCAGTCCAAGACATATAACATGGAGAGTCTCCAATTAATTTTCCCCGCATTTTGATACAGTTTTCATTTCCTTTAATAAGATTCACTTATATTTTTTCTAATGTTATCTTTTAACCTAGGCAATTGCAAGTTAAAAATAAATTAATGAGCAAGAAATCGAAAACTTTATTTGAAGGGATGGTCGTCAATAATTTTGTGAAAATCGGGGTTTTCATCGGCAGATTGGCGCGATAGCTAAACCAAAAAACATTTTTCAATAATATAATGGAAGAAAAATCTTGCACTGCGAAAAAAACGTAAATTATGATGGTATTGTTAAACAAACCGGACAGTATGTGCGCATTTCCCAACTTAAGCTTTCATCGGATTTCTGCGATTCAATTCCAGAATTATCAAAAAACGTATTTTCAGCCTGTTTTGGGAGCCTCGCGTAAAAGCCTACTCATCCCTGAATTTTTTAATTAGGACTTTGAAAATAATAAGAAATTCCTATGTGCAGCCGAATACCTCGTCAAGAGCCCAGCGACAGAGAAGTTTTGCAAAATATGTGCAAAATATTTTCAAGACGATCAAAAAGTGCCTTCCTGACCACGGGGAAAAAAGACAACCAACATGCTTTTGTTCTTCTACGTATATTGTCACACAAAAACATCTCAATAAAATTCGTTCTTGACCAAAAAATTTTGACGACCACCTTATTAATGCATAACCGACTCTAAAAATAAATGCGACCAGGATTTCATATTAAGGTTTTGTGTAGTAGACTAGTCACTAGACTTCTACAGTATAAACACTTTGAAATATTTCCCCCTTTTTGAAATAAATGCTATAAAAAATTGATAGAGCAGATTGAAATTTTGGTCACTGGGTTAGTTTCAAAACTCACTGAGTTAAGTTCAAAACTCGAAAATTTTAATGGAATTCTTAACCGACACCCAAAAATAAAGGCGCCCAAGATTTTTATTTAAGTTTTTTATAGTCAACTACGAATCGTAGTTTTACATATTTACCGTTTTTAAAAATAAAATGCTATAAAAATTTTTGTTTTCCTTCATTTTGATTGGTGAAAAGTTCAACCAATCAAAATCCTCAATTTTGACCTTGATTCAAATGAAATTTTTGAGGGTTAATTTACAAAATCTAAAACAATATATGTGATCATCATCTTCTTGACCTTTTTATATGAAATAACAAAATTAGGCATATTTAAACTTCAAAATTTTCACGATCTCGAACAATGTGCTACCTTGACATGTATAAAATATTTTCCAAATTCCTCAACTCCAATTGTTAAACAATTATCGCTTGTACTATAAATTTCAAACTATAACGGCAATTTATCGGTTAAAAAGTGCCAAGTGTAATCATTCCTGTGGCATCATTTGCACCCGGGAAAAGAACATTTGAGTGCATATCCCACGGAGCAAAATTAATCATTTTACCATCAACACCAGTTAAATGACCTTCGTTATCTTTTTGACCAATCCAAAATGACACTTCTGGGCAATTCAAAAATTTAACGATATTGTCAAGTTCATTTTGATCGTTTATCATGGCTAACTAGGGTTAACATGGAAATTTTGTGTACTCAATTTAAAATAATTAGTTCTTAATTATCTCTCATTGTTTTTCTGGTCGAACTATAATCTAAAAAAGTTTATAATGGCCGACGAGCATTAAATTATGTTTCGCCATAAAATTGGCTATTAAAGTATTGTTTACAAAGAATTTTTTGATCTTATATATCCTATTCCGAGTACTGTAATGATCAAAATTGGCCTAGGTAAAAATAAAACCAATTGTGTGTTCATTCAGGGAATTTGATTGGTTTGTATTTTTACCTAGGCATTTTTGATCTACTGTACTCGGAATAGGATATGGATTAAAGGCCCTCGACCGACAGATTGTAACTATTTTTATAATGCAAATACGATAATATGATTAGGTGGAGGCTCAAAATTAGATTAATTTCATCGGCTGATTATGAGATGCAAGGTTTTGATTGGCTGCATTTATTCCGCGTGGTTTGTTAGTCTTAAATAGTTACGATCTGTCAGACGAGGGCCTCAAATCCACATCTTCTTCCTGTAGTTCTGAAAGTAGGACATGAAAAATGACAAAATTAAATGAGAAAAATAATAATTGAAGTAAGAACAATTTGTTATATGAAAGGAACCTAAATTAGGTTCTAATCAGGTAACAGGTAATGCCCAATTGGTCCAGAACTGCGATTATCCAAATGAGTTGTTTTAAAACTCCAAATGGTCTAATGTATTTAGACAACAAAATATCGGATAATTGAGGCCTCTCCCGCGGGATCCCGTAGCTCCCGATTTGAACTTATAATAATGGAGCAACTTATCTGACTGAAAAGCGAATAAAATTTGGATTAATTTAGCCAAAAAATGATGGTAACCCCAAACTAAATCCCATTTCGGACCATTTGATTGACATGATTCTCTAGCATCATCCCAGATGAGACTTGCGTTATAATTGAAAATATACCGGTCATTTTCATAAACTGGGTTTCGACCTTTTGGCTGACAGTATTCGTTAAAATTATGATTTTCGCAAATGGCACCGGATTGACTTTCACATTCTACGTGAACAAATCGACCTTCTATAATTTGGGCACATTGACCAATTCCACGGTCATTCTTTTTATCCCAGCGGATTTTCCAGTGAGCAGGTTTATCAAAAACCGTTTCTGTAATCTCATCATTTTCTGTATATCCCATCCAAAAACCAATGTCTGTCAGACAGCTGTGGCTGAGAAGATCAAGAAGGTAGGAATATTCGACACGAAAATTGATGATGGCTAAATCCCAAGATTTTCCAAATTCTTGACACTTTTTCCTGGAATTTTCGAATGTTTCGGCCTCTAAATTGGGATAAAATAAATTGAATTTTTAGAGATTTTTTTGAGATTTTCTAGTCAACAAATTGGCACTCAGTTAAGTCATGTTGTACATTTTTTTCGTTAAATTTCTATTTGCAGAATTTTTACCTTTAATGATTCTGTAATGATGATCATCTAGGCCCTCAGCTGCTTGGCAAGGAAAATCACAAGTTTCGCGACCATTTCCAATAAATCCTTCCATACATGTACAAGAATATCCATTCAAATTATTAGTACAATAAGCATTAAAATGACAGTCATTTTCAGATGAACATTCATCGACTAAACTTTTATGTTAAACTAGTCGAAAAATAAGGTTGCAAAAAAGTGAAAAATTTGGTGATAAAAATAATTTTCAAATTTTTTTTGTAAATTTAAAAATTTTGCACAATTCTGAAAATTTTTTGGAAAAATTTTACAATCCAATTCATATTTTTAATTTCTTGACATAACTAACTATGTGTAAAAATATTAAAAACCACTTTTCATTGTAACTCCCTTTCCAACTAAATCCGATGTTGGAATGTTTTTTTAGGACAATATTTATAAATTGAGACATTTTCGAGTGTTATCCGCTAATCAGTGGATGAATCATTATCCACATAAAAAAATTTCCTCAATATGAAAGTTTTTTTTCCTGATGGCGAAAAACAGCTTTTCAGGAATAAAAATTGACCTTTAATTGCGTTTAAATATCAAAAAATGTCCTGACTTTTGGAAGAAATGACGCCTATAACACCCAAAATTTTATTAAGATTTTTTTCAAAATTTTTTCTATTAAAATGTGTGCCAAATGGCTCAAACCGGTGTCACAAGCAAGTGTTCTAAATTTCATCAGAAGTTCAAAAACGATATCCGCTTGACCGGGTTAGTGGTTTTTTAAAATCTTTATGAAAAATCAGACCGAATCACTTGTAAAATTTTCTGGTTCTATTGGTTTCCGTATTTCACCGATGGAAGGGTCAAGTTGACCTTCCATCGTGTAAATACGGAAACCAAATAGATACCAGAAAATTTTACAAGTGATTCCGGTCTGATTTTTTTCATAGAGATTTTAAAAAACCACTATATAAAAATTTTTGGACTTGATTTGCGGAAAATTTTATTTAATATTTCGATTAAAAGTCGACAAAAAATGACAAATTAACATTTTATGATTTTTCAAACAGCGGTCAGAAAATATGTAGACATGCATGAAAAAAATAAAAGTGGCTGTTTTCTTAGTTTTTGTTCACAGATTTAAAAAACAAACTCCGAAAAAATTTTGGACGAAAAATGCGCAAAATTTTTTCAATTCTTTGAATTTTTTTGAAAATTTCACGAAATCAAAAATAAAAGTTCGAACTCAAATCTTTCCTAAAAGAAATAAAAAAATGATTTTCATTAGCTGATTCACTTTAATTTTGGTTCAGCTAACGATAATAAACACAGAAAAATATAACAACTTATTATTTTCGTAAGTTAAATTGACTCCAATCTGGCACATTGCTGCTACCCCCTTAATCATTTACGATACTTGATAAATGTAGATTAGTAAACTACAGACCATTCCGATATCACATGACTCGAGTGGTCAAAGTCATTTTAATCTATTTTTTCTATTAAGTAGATTTTTAACTACTTAAATGTCAAACTGAATTTTTAATTAAAATCACCGCAAAAAAAAGTTAAATGCACTATTATTTATTAATTATATTTAGTTTATCATGAATAGTTTTATTTGGCTTTTTGGCTAAACAGTCAAAATCAGATATCCCGTTATCACTTTTTGGTTAGAATGCGTAGCCACTACTCCTTTAACGTGTGATTTTAACGTTGTGGCTACGCATTCTAACCAAAAAGTGATAAAGGGATATGAGAAATGCACAGAATTCGAAGATTGATTTTTTACGCGCTAAAGGAGTTTATAATATTTTGCGAAATAACATTTTTGAATTTTGAAAAGGTGCATTTTTCGCGAAACGAAGTAATTCAGCCTCAGAAACAGTACTTGGTTATAGCAGCTATAATATATAGCTCGATATAGCTTGATTGAGTGATAGTCTATCTCTGATAGAGGTATCTGGAATAATACAGACACAAAAAATCAATCTTCGAATTTTCTGCTTTAATTTTTCATACCTGATAATAGCTGTTTACTCGAAACGTCAAATAAAAACTATCTATGATAAAAAAAAGGATAATTTTATATCTCAAAAGTTTTGAGTCAAAACCACTGAATATAATTTTTTATTAAAGTTGTTAAAATCAGGTAAAAATGAAACGCCTCTACATACCTACTCCATCACATTTTCCGTAGCATTCTAAAGAAATTTTAGGTACTGGCATCCATGATCTGACATTTCCATCATACCATGTCCAACTCTGAACATTCACTGGGCACGAAACATCCCCACTTAACGAAACAATTCTAGAATATGAATCGTGAAGTTCTTGATTAATCATCCATTTTTTGATGCTTCCAGAATAGTAGATATAATGAGAATGTCCATGCATTTTATAAATAACCCGACCGTTATGTAAGTCGTTCAATTTTGTATATTTCCCTTTAAGAAGTTTGATGATCATAGGGTTGAAGTCATTTCGTTCTTTTATGCCAATCGTTGAAGCCAGTTCAATTGTCTAAATAATTTGTCGCATTTAAAAATATGAAACTTTTTTTGCTGGAGTGCATGACATTTTGCATTATCTATGGTTATATCGAAGATGATGCCGATTTTATTATTTTGGGAGATTGGCTTCCAAACATGGAATGCGTCATAACTAGCAGACACTCCGCCACAGGGTAATTAATGCATACGTTTTGACACACATGAATGATGCGTACTTTGTATTTTCATAGTTTGAAAAGAAGTAGTCGTTAAGATAAATTGAAACCAATTACAGGGTGAGCCTATATATGGCCGAAACTGTCAATATCGCGGAAACGCCCACGTAATTTGAGATTTTACTTAAAAGATTTTTGAGTGTGTCATGAATGACGTCATTTTTCAAGATTGAATTTCCAAAATATACTTTTTAGAATTTTTTTTCGATTGCGTTTGATTGAATACTTAATTCTACGCATTTTGGTGATATCGCCGAAATTTGTTTGCAAAAAACTTTCCGCAAAAACTTCTCCATATGGAGGAAATATGAAGATGAATTTCTCCTGAACAAACCTTTGCACAGCCATAGTCTCCACAATTTTGTTCATCTGAGCCGTCTGTGCAGTCCGTTACTCCGTCGCAAAATCTATTTTTGAGAATTTCTTCATCATTTTCGCAATGATCCATTTCGGGAAGAGCACAAAATTTAGAGTACATTAGAGCAAGCTGCTTGCTGTCGATTGTAGTCATTCGAGGGGATTTTGGAAAAATTGGAATCATTTCTGGCTTTTTGTACATTGCGAATTCACCCCGAGCTTTGGCCTCAGATTTTGTGAAATAAGTTGACTACAAAATGGTGTTCAAAAAGAGGAATTTAATGGAAGATATCCTTGATTTTTTAAAATGAATATCAAATTTTAGGGAAAAATTCAAAATTTCTTCAAAAAATTCAGCCAAATTTGAATGACAATAAACATATTTATTTATTTGAAAGGAAAAATCACAATTTTATTTTGATCAGAATCCAAAGTGTCTGGAATTTTTGGAATGTAGCCGATTTCATACTTTACTAATCTTGAGAACGTCGCCCTGCGTGCGCTTTTCTCACTTACGCGATGAGTTTAACTTATCTGGAATCGATCACTCAGCGAGCGTTAATTCGAACTAACAGAAAGAGCATCCTATAGCATTTATTGTATTGATTTTGAGACATCAAAAGTATATATATTTTCTATTTAAAATGGTATTTATTTAACGTTTCGGCTAAGGAGCCATCTTCAGAAGTGATCCCCTTAGGAAGTAGATTGTTAAATTATAGTTTGGTCTAGTACATTATGTACGGTAAGTAGTACCAATGTACTAGACCAAACCATGATTTAACAATCTACTTCCTAAGGGGATATATTATAGCATTTACTCCGCAAAACTAACCTATCCCCCCTTTATGACCTTCTCTGACCCTCTCACTCAATGAGATCCCGTGGCCCTAAAAGAACGAGAAAGCAAACAGGACCACCCCTCCATGAGTGGCTAAAGAAGGTCTTAGAGATTAGATGTCTCCCTTAACCCACATCTATTAATATTAATCAAAAGTCATAAAGGATACAAACGATAAAATTTTTTGATTAGTAATGTATATGAAATATTCGAGAAATACAGTCCAAAAATAATAGATAAAATATAAAATACAGTTCCTCGCGCCCCTAACTTGGTCAAATAGAAGGAGTTACCCCTTTTTTGGATCTGATAACTTCGAAGCAAGTAACGAAACCGCCCACATAAAGAAAAGGGCAAAGGAGGACTGTAGTCTAAATTTATAATACACTAGAAGTATATACAATGATCATATCATGATAACCTAGAGTAGATTGTTAATTCTGTGTTTGTCTAAATACATTATGTAGTATAAGGTAAGTTACCAATGTACTAGACCAAACTAGAATATAACAATCTACTTCCCAAGGAGATATAATACGGTCTTAATATATACACAACTGTACAATACGCTTCATGTGTACTCGGGAAACGATACACAGGATGAGTCATTCTGTATATTAATGATCATGTGACTCAAGGCAAATGAAAAGTCGAGTGACGCCAACACTAAAACGGGAATCAATGATTGTGTGTATTTTTTTGCAAGCGAGGGATACTCTCGATTTTAAGCGAAAACGACAATTAGAAGTGAGATAGAAGAATATCATCACAAGATTATTGAATGTGAGCAAATAAGCATAACTTATGCTGCATGAGTAATACTCATTAATACTCATTGAGTATGCTCTGTTTAATTTTAAACTCATCCTCCCTAGGAAAAACAAATATGTTATAAAACTAATATAAAAATAACTAAATTATAATTATTGAAAATCAACAATAGTATAAGTTAATTTGTAGAAACATCAAAATTTTTTCTGTAGCAAGAATTATTTAACAAAAAAAATTTAAACATTTTTGAATTTTAAAATAAAGATATTTTGATGCATTTTTTGATTATCATTTTCCTGATAGTGCATAATTGAGTTAAAATCGTATGGTGTTCCCATGTCATCCCATTTGAATCCTCTAGCTAACAAAGTTTTATAATTATGTTTCATATCTTCTTGAACATTCTCCCAAACAATCTCAACATGGTCATCACGATCCGGCCGACTTTGTTCGTGAAAAAATCCAAGGGCATGTAAAAATTCATGCTGAACGGTACTTTTTGATAGACATCCATAGCCCAAGTTTAATATTTGCATATCATCAGAAACCCTGCCTACATAAGAATAGCATCCATTATCGATAGTTCCATCTTCGTCATATCGTCGGACAAAAATATAAGGAAAATGCATTTCACTGAAATTTGGTAGAAAAACAGAATTAACTCTTTATAAATAATAACTCAAATTTTTTATACTAGTTGGTTTGAGCTATTTTCCCTAGTTTAGTCCGAAGAAAATTCCATAAATTTGGTCAGTTCTTATCGTTTCTTTAAACTGGAAGATTCTCAAGAAATTTTTAAAAAGAAGCTTAGGGCAAAAAACGAATTTTTTCATTTTTAGAAAAATTTTGATCAAAAATAAAAAATCCGAGTTGGTATTTTGCAGTATAAATGCGTTCAGGTCACAATTCATTTAATTTTTTGGAAGAAATTCTCGGAAGAAATTCATCGGAAGAAATTCTCAAAATTTAAAAACCAAATTTTAAATTGTTTTTGTCAACAGCATTTTTTTATTTGTTTCTAACGAGTTAAAACAACTAAAAAAATATTATGTCAAGTTTTACTTGAAAAATCGATGTTACTGCGATGATAAATTTGAGGCATGTTTTTGAGGTTTTTAAAATATAATTTCTAGTTCACGATTATTTTATTATGGCGAAAATTTCAATTTCGAATTTCTTAACTCATTTTTTGAATTATTCAGGTCTTGATTAGGATAAATCAGTGAGCAAGTTTGAAAAATACAAGAACCTGGACACCAAATTTACGCCGCCTAATCTAGTTTCATTCCTCATTTGAAATCGTCAAAAATTAATTATGAATTATGACTATTTTCTTTTTGAAAATGTTGCTGTGATAGCATTTTGTATAGCTTATTTAGTAGAAACTGAACAGGCACTAAACACATTACAAAAATTGTTTAATGAATAAATTTTATCAGTTTATGTGCAAATAATGGTTCAAGATCATATTTTGCAAGATAAAGATAATATTTTCTTATCGCTTAATTAAAGGGAGTGAATCACTCCGAGTGATGTAAACATCTATTTTCCAATTAAACGAATTTATTTTTTCAAAAGGTTTTTTATTCGGTTTTTGGTGTGTGAAATATAAAGTGTTAAGAGTAGGTAAAAACCAAGTTTATAAGGTGAGCGTGTTAGCTCCAAGCGCACCAAAATCGCCGCTAAATGCGCAAAACTGAAAATTTTCCATCTTCATTTTTGCGTATAAACAACAGCTTCTATAGGGTTCGTAAACACGTACACAGATTTATGATGATATTTTACAATTTTGTAGGATCGATAAATTTTTAAAAACGCAAACAGCGTGAATGATAGATGTATAAACAAATGACGCAAATTTTGGTTAATATGTTGAATTATTTTTGTAAACCCGAAAAGTTTGATTAAGAATTTTAATACATGAAATATGTGTAAAAAATAAGGACAATTTATAAAGTTGAAACTGATTAAAATTTGTTTCTATCATGATTTTTTAATATGAAAATTAATTTTAATTTTTTCTGTCGTAGGTATCAGGAGTCCCTTAATTAAAAATTAAAAAAGGGGTTTTATCATCGTTTTTACCGATGAGAAAAAAAAATCTAAAATATTTTTCATTTTTGACTTTCAAATTGTTTACTTAATTGTTAACTTTGTCACCGCAGTACTCCTAATAATTCCACATTATTTTTACCAATCTTTTAGTATCGTCATAAAAATCTAAACAATTGTTCAAATACCCCGAAACATCCGTCAACGAAGCCAAAATAAATGATTTTTCGATTGGATGAAATGAATCTGATTGAAATCTGAGCGGGATTCGGAGATGATCAGATTGGAAATTTATAGGATTAGTCCATCGATAATCAGCACGCGCAGCTCGAGCTTATTTAATTTTAATAAGATATGCAAAAAATTGGGTACGGGACAACTCTGCACGGTTTTTATTTTTGCTCGAAAACATGAGGGTGTTTTTGTGCGAGACCAAAGGGAAAATAAAATTTATTCGGGCTGGTTTAAGATCTAGCGTCACTTTCAGTTATTATTTCTGGCTAAATCTATTTCCAAAATTCTGTGTCGATGGCCCATAAGATTAAATAAATTTTGCTTGAAAATACAAATTTTTAATATTTTTTTTTATAATTGTCGAATGGGATTTCCGCCATTGTCAAACGTTACCTCTGAACTATTTTTAGCACAAAAAACAGAATTATCTGTAAATGAGTGCGGATAAGAAAAAAGAAAATTAGCAAAGAACATTTTTAAAATAAAAATTTTCCTGGGATTTCCTATAATTTTTTTCGCGAAAAATACTAAATTTATAACTTAATTTTGATAAACGTTTATTTGAACGATTTCATCACACTAATAAATTATTAATATATTATGAGTTTTAATTTCCATCTTTATTGAAAGTGTTTTCGCTAATAAGGTATAGCGACTCTTCATAATGTCTTTTAAATATTTTTAATGATAACCGGAAAGTAACGGTTTAATGCAGGATACGGCACCTGTGCTTTGTTCAAAGATTGCATAGTCAAATGATGAAATTGGCGGTATATGATTGCTTTTAACGATTGCCGAAACACTAGGAGATTCAGAACCAGGTGATTCTTATAATCATAAGTTTTAAAATGTGTAATAATTATCGGAAAACCGAAAATAAATTAGGGTTTTTTTGGGGGATCATAAAAACAGTTCGTTTGATAATGTGGATAATCTCTTTCTATTATAAAATCGAAATAGTCCAAAAAACTTCATTAAAACTATGTAAGAAAAATTTATTAAATCTTATAGGCCAAAAAACTTTTTCAAAATGTATAAGAAAAATTAATTTAATTTTTTAGTTCAAAACGGATAATCCGAAATTGACGTTTAAAATCACTTCAGTAAGGTTCACTCGGGTTTAGCAAAATGCCATCCCCGCAAAATTATAGGTTTTTTTTAAAGATTGATTAACCCGGAATTGATTTACAGAGTGACGCCAGATGCTTTACAACCAGCCCGAGATAAATTCTATCTCCCCTTTTCTCTCGCAAAAACCACCCTAATATTTTCGAGCCAAAAATAAAAAACCGTGCAGAGTTGTCCGCATCCGAAAAAATTAATGAAGTGAAAGTTTTCAGTATATTCTAATTGTTTGTCAAAAAATCCAACAGTCGAGGTGGTTGACTGAAAAAACTTTCACAAAGAATATTTTGTAAAACTTTACTACTGAAAATTTGGTAAGAATCATTTTTTTGAAAAGGTTTCTTTGAGTTCATGGTTCATCATGATACAATTTATTAAGTTATGAAAGAACCTTTATTTTTCGGCCACCTAGTCGTCAGAAAATGAGTTTTTATAGACCTCATACTGCATTTAGTTCGTTTTGCATAGCTAGGACCGTTCTCACAAAATAATTTGCTACGTTTTCCGAAAACATTTTTTGAAAAAGAGAAAATTGTGCAAGAAAATTTTGGGGAGGGAAGGCTGCACATCCTACTTATTGTTTACCAAACAAGCTTGTCAGCATAAATACATTCGCGTACTGGGTTTCATGAAACGTTTTGTATTTAAAACTCATCAATTTAAATCGTTAATTGAACGAAGTGATCGAAAAAATGCATTTATTTCTGTGAAAATACAATATTCTGAAAAAGTAAGAATTTTAGTGACCTGTGCAAAATTTGAGTAAGTTTCTGTTTTCGTGATAAGAATTAATTTTCAAAATTTTCCTGTCAGTGGTATAAATGTTCCTTTTTCATGATCCGGAATTTTGTTTATTTTTATCGATTCTTTAAAATCCGCATCTGTCAAATCTGGATTTAGGGATTGAAATTGACTAATTTGACCATGACTAAATCTCATGTCATCTTTTGCTTCTTTATTTTGTTTAGTTTCGGTTTTGTTGGAAATACAGGCAGCAAAGTTTAATTCTGATTCCCCTGAAAGATTAGTTTTTGTCCAATAGCTATTTGAGAGAATTAATGACTGTTCAATTTCCGATGCAGTTGGAATTTCTCTATTTTCCTCGTCACAAAACCACTAAAATAGTTAATAAAATTTTTGGAACCGGTTTGACATCAGGATGTGAGAATTTCACAGTGAAATGCACAGAAAAAATTCAAGAATTATTTTATAAACAAACCAACTCTAACAAAATGTTAACTGAACAAAATGTTAACTGAACTCGTTGCCGAAACAATTTTATTGACTAACGGAATTGAAGCCATTTAGAACTATTCAACCGATTAAGAATAAATATATGTATAATATAAGTGCCACATTGTTTTATCTGATCCTTTCTGAAGTATATTCTCTTGCTTCCAAAGTTCATTATTTTGCAATAGGTCGGAACTGCACCTTGTGTACCTTTAGGTGATGTGTAAGACAACTTTGGTTTTATTTGGCTGCCCATTTTTTTCATTCGATTTTATAAGAGTACGTATGTTATCATATTATCTACTATTATACTATGTTTATATTACTTATATAGCTAGAAGGCTGTAATATTTTAATTAATTATCCTATGTCGTCGGCGGTTATGCGATCTTGGCCCTTGTATGCTCGTTCATCTTATAGGTTCCGCACTTCGCGCTATATATTTTCCATATTAAAGCCCCTAATTCGTATGGCCTATACGGCCTTGCGCGCGGTATTCCCAGCTTTTAAGGGCTCGAGTACAACACTCGTAGCAACATTTCTAAAAACAGGGTACTACACTTGAGGTGTACTATGGTTATTTGTAAAAGCGCGGAGTGGTAATTATACTAGACAAGTAGTAAGATAGTACTAGACAAGTAACAGTGATTTTGTGAAAAAAATATAGCCACCCTACTCTGCCGCTGATTTTTATCACACATTCACTTTAGGTTCTTTTTTGTCGTTTGTCCTTAGTTACAGGATAATCAAGCCTTTTCGATCCGGGATTATTTATTTCAAGGAAATTTTGATGGTTCATCAAAATCAGCAGCTTTGTTGTGCCCCTTTTGTCACCCACTGCTTCATCTTTAATGCATTATAATAGGTTTTTCAAAACATTAAATAAGTTTGAAATCAAAACTATTTTTAGTGAAAATACCAAGAATTTTATGCAATGTTCCGAAAATGAATCAGAGATTTCTACTTTGTCTGAATTGTACATGAGTAGTTTGCAAGATTCTTCAAAAGATGGTTTGAAAATTCTTGTGACGATTTTGAAGCGATTTTTTTTGAAAATTTAGAGCTAAAATTCATTAAAATCTAAATTGAACCATATTTTGAATGCTGAAATCTTCAATGTGAGGGCGATTTTTTTGTATGTGAGGGGACTGCTAAAAAACCGCGCTTAACTGGCATTTTTCCTAAGTTTTGAAAAGATTCGTTCAGGTTCAAATTTCAATAACTAAATTTTTGCATAACAATAATTTAAAGAATATCTGCATTTTTGAAATTTAATTTTGGACTATTGTTTTGCATTTTAGTTGATCAAGATTAGCGGCACTCTTCATTTGCCAGAGTTTAAAAGATTCGTTTATGCTTAAATTTTATAGCTAATTTTTGCATAGAATTGCTTTTTTAACCCTTGGAGGCTCGGGACTATTTCTAAACCCCTGGGGTAGATAAATACCAGAAATTGCAGGTTGGCTTCTGAAATGATTCACTTTTAGGAATTTTTTTTTCTGAAAACGCTGCATTATCACTTTAGTCCTGGCGGCTCCCTGAGTAATTTTTATTTTTTTAAACAGGGATTCGATAAATTGCGTAGGTTGTGGGTTCAATAAAAGTCAAAATGTGAAACAACTCTATTTTAAAGTTTAAGTCTATCTTAATCTCGAGGACTAGTAGAACAATAAAAGTTGCCAGCACTTCTACTATATTTCGCGTTTTGAGGGGGTCGGGATCAAAAAATCCCAGGCCCGCTCCCTTTTTTTGAAATTAAAAATGTAATGCTTTTAAATACGAGTCCTTAAAATCGCCAGACACGTCCTTGAATTAGCTCTCATAAAAAAATCCCCAGGTCCTTGCACCTTGATCAAATCCCTCAATTAATAAAATCCCAGGTTTGCTCGTTCTTTTCTAAATTAAGAGAATGTGAGTACTTTCAAAGAGAATAGTGTCCCTGGAAAAACGCCAGGTCCGTTCCCTGATTATCCCTTACAAAAGTAGTCACCACCGCGGGACCGAACCCCACGCCTAACCAGAATGCTGCTGAGCGATGCGAGTAGTTGAGAGCAAACCGAACACCAAAATAATTTTAATAATTTTTACAAATACATAAAAGTATGGGGCACTTATCACGTATTAACCTCTCTGGTACCTCTGCGCGCCGCGCTTCTCACTTAAGAAATAATCATAGTACAGCCCTCGCGAGGCCTCGTGTAGTACCTATGTTAATAAATTGTGTCTACGAGTTTTGTATTACCCCGCGCTTTTTTAAAGAACCTAAAAGAAAAGTTAATTTTGAAAACAACCGTAAATTTTGAGTTCTATATTCCTTAGGGCTAGCATTTATATTTTTGAAAAAAAAAACAACAGGGGATAATGAAAATTAATGATAATTTTTTTCGGATTTTAAAAAAAGCTAAAATTTAATTTTGATAAAACAACATAATTGAAAATTATTGATCATTTTTTTGAAATGAATACATTATCAGAGTATGCCGGAAATTGAAAATTTCGAAACATATGCCACATTATGTATTTATACATAAGCAAAATTAAGTCTTTCAACATCCCCACATTAATGTGTTAATATATATACTGTAC
>SCLH01000290.1:651159-666199 GCA_004367855.1 Oikopleura vanhoeffeni | reverse complement strand
TGGCTTTTATCGTGCCGGCGAATTCGTATTTCACAACTGTCTTATGTTGTGTTCAGTGCATTTTTATTTCGAATTTTCAGAACTTTGTTAAAAAAAGTTTGATGGAAAATTTCATGCCACCCTATGTTTAGCATGTATGGAAAGATTTTTTGGCTCTATTTTTATGGACTTGAAAATGGCGTATCATTTCAGAATTTAAGATTTTTGCTCCTTATCAAAAGAAGAACTTGAACAAGCTCTCAAAATTCTTTTCAGTTTTTCTTGCATTTTAGTAAATTCTTTTTCGGTCGAGATGCATTTTTTAGTCCGTTTCTTTATTTTTTTCGGAATGCAATTGTCATGAGGGGTTACTGTACAACGTTCGCTGATTGCCTCGAAACAATTTATAAGCATTACATCTGGCGTAGGCCTGGCTTAACTCTTACGCACATGTGTTAATTGGATTTTTATTTTCTTATTTCAAGTACATGAAGCGCTGTATTGTCCAAGGATTGACCGTACGGCCATTACCTTACAGCGCGGAAAAATCTGACCGAACTGTTGAGTAACTTTTTGATTTTGAATTTGAGATCAGGTTAAAATATTCATCATTTGTTTCGGAAATTGGAGATTTAACAAGACATAATCAGTAATATTTTTAACACCGTCAAATCTTTCGGCTCCAGTTGTCACTACGGAAGAGTCTTGAGCTTAATCTGTTTTACTACAGATGAAAATTCATCTGATTGGAAAATTCATCCTGATGAAAATTCATCTGATCGAAAATTCATCTGATGAAAACTTGATAGCATGGTCGAATTTCTACTTCTCATTTCCGAAACTCTGCTCATTTTCTTTGTTCATTTTATTTTCATTCTGTATTCATTATTTACAAAAAATTAAAATGCTTTTCTGTTAATACAGTTTGAAGTCATAACCTCTGACTCAACTATCGCGCTCCTTCGCGGTGTCTTTCGGATTTACTCTCTGCTGTTGGCATGGCCAGAAAATCAAGTGCTATTGCGGGTGTACCCAGTTTAGACGCCTTAAACTTGTTTTGAGACAGTAAAAATTCATTTATCGATTTTTCAGGATTAGGGCCGTTGCTCCATATTTGTCCGTGTACTCATTTATCTTGCTTCCAGTACTGTTTTAACTGCATTACGAAGAATATTGCTCCCTATATGCATTTCTGGTCTTTGAGAATTTCTAGAATTCACCAATTCCTTGGACATTTCAATAAGGGAACTATCGGCGGGCTGTTCCGTATTCGCGACAAATTGACACTTCCCAAATTTTTGGTCGATTCGCTGTTCTGAACAGCGTCGTGCGGGGGGGATTGAAATACAATAGTACAAATAGATTTCACTTATATATCTAAAAACAGTCATATTATTATTTAGCTTTCAACGGTCTTGATTTTGCGATCAACTTTTCGGGACGGGAGTTTTTCAATGTTGTTCGGCCGAGTACTTTGTGGCAACTTTACCGTGACCCGCTTAAATGGTTTGAGGTACTTTTTAAGGGTAGGGGGATGGGTTCATACATAGACAAAGGTAACTCTTATAAGATACTATTTAAAATGGTATTGGCTACCGTTAGTCTCTCCCTCACGTCTTTAACTTCTTCTGCAATATTTGTCCCATTATAGCCTTATTTAGCCGAGTCTCAATTGGACATGCAAAGTAATGTGTGCCCTAACTTCTTAGGTAGGTCTCTGATTGATAAAACACCACCAACAGGTTTCCTGCAGGGTTAACTACCCTACCCCGCGCTTCCGCGGCTGTCGGGTCGTTACTGCCAGATTTTTGTGTTTATGCCGGGACCTAACCTTCAGGTAGTTATGCCATTAGTAATTTTTTGGCTTAATTATTTTTTTGTCACTATTTAATGGTAAAAGTATTTTTTTGTATTATAACAAATATTCATGAGAAAAAGTATTTTTTTTCGTAATTAAATAGATAATTTTTTTTTGTACTTTACTTTCAACATTTTCTATGTTTTATGTCATTGAAAATGTTGGCCTTTTCCCGCTTTTTCAGAAATGGGCCGGGGCCGTTTTTGGCTTGATAAGCGATTCCCTCCTTTACATTATCCAGCGTTATAATGTTCGTTTGATTATTGTGTAACTTTCAGGCGTCATTATAATGCGCAAAAGCAATAATACTTAATGATTATTATTTTTGTGTCTTATGTGTAATTAAGTTGCCCACTTCATTCTCTTTGCCAATGCATGAAAACACCCGATGACAACAAGACAAATTTTCGAAATTTTGCGTTTTTTTTCTAGTATTTTCTAAAATTTTGTTCAAAATAGTGTGTGTTCTTGATCACTACCAACATCAAAATTCGTTGACGTTAGCCAATTTCTCTTCGTGTTCCCCTCGCTTTCTTTTGAGCCTACTTTCAAAAATCGAAGCACCATTTTTTGCGGGATTTTTCCCGTGACTGAACATTCATATTTTTGGTTTGTTGGTCAATTGAAAAACGGTTGCTCAGAGTTGTTATTGTGTTTCGGTGACCGTTTGCAAAAATTTGAGTGAATCAGATTAACCTGGTTACACGGAGATAGATTTTCCGTGAACAAAGTGTTCCAAAACCAGTGGTTTATCGGTTCTAGAAAATTGGCACAATCTTGACAGAGCGCATTTCAGAAGTCTTAATACTAATTATAGTAATGTTCAAGTTGAGGTTTATTCAAACTAAAGCCTAGAGGAGTGAGTTTTCGGTTTTGGTTAGGTTCTGGTCTCGCTTATGTGTCTGGGAGTGTAGCATACACATGTTTTGACACATTTCTGAGCGCAAGTGAAGGCCTCGCTCTTCAACTCGGTTATCTGATGATTCCTCGAGGCCACTGTATGGTAATATTTATCGAGGGATATGTCAATTAGGAAAGGGTACCCTTCACGCGAACCGGGTCGAAGTCAAAAACACAATTTCACAGAATTTTTAAGCGTTAACCCTTGGAAGCTCCAAATTGTTTTCATTGCGGCGGGCATATGGCACCCTAAAGTGGGGACTTTGGCATTATTCGGATTAACTATTTTTAAAAAGCCGTGAATGCTCTTTATTTTGAAGATTAGTCCATAGCGAGGTATAATATGATTCTATTTTTAGCTATCGGCGAACTAAGCTGCAGATTGGAGTTTGATCTTACGTTCTCTATTGAAACAGGATTTTCAACATTTCTTTCAATTTCGCACTCATGTAAACTGGGGCCGTTCACATTATTTTCGTTTTCATCTTTTTTGCCGTTTTCTCATAAATAGGCGTTGCAGCGCGGGATCAATAACGTTATGAACAACCGTTTGTTATATATTTAACCGCTAAGACTTCGAACTATTATCTCGACGTCAGCACTTCTCCTCATCAGTGTTGCGTTCTTGTTTCATTTGCAACCTACTTTCGACATCGAAGCTATTTTTTTCGAATTTTACTTCAAATGAAAATCACTCGAAAACTAAAAAGATGTGCCGATTGGTGGAAATTATCTATTTTTTTTGAAATATACTCAAAACTTTCTAAAACTTCAGTTCCATCAGACTTTGTTCTATTGTTTAAATGTTGATCAGCACGCATTTTAGAGTCTTTTTGAGAATTTCTAAAAAGTAGATAAAATGATTTTGAAGGAGGTCTAGCAATGTTAACTGCCATTTGTTGATTCTCGTTGGCACTCTCTATGTTCGGATTGATCAAAATTTCCAGGCTTCTGTTTATCGATTTAGGATTCCAAAATTTTCAGCACCACTAAAGTGCTGCTGAGCTTCCAAGGGTTAAAAACTCACCTAGATCCCAAATTCATAGGACCTTTTAATCGGGTGCTCATTTTTGCTCAGGAGGCCTTTTTAGTGATTTATCGATTTTGCTCTCTTTCGTAACTTATGAATGATATTTTGACTTTCCAGGGTCATCTTCGTGATTTCCGGGTACGATTCACCCTGTGGTGAAATTTTTGGTCAAATTGAGACATTCGCGACGTCCAAAATTTGATACCCTCGAAATTTGAACTTACACCTCCTGTGAGACCCTGGGGTAGAATTTCAAAATAAATCGAAAATCGATCCTAGGGTAACCTACAAGGAATTTGAAAACACTTACAACTTATCGAATTATAATTATGCGTAGATTTTTTCATTTCGACCATTTTTTGAACTTTCAACGTCTCTTGCCACCTTGTAGTGAGTTTATAAAGAATTGTTTCTTCTCAAAATTGGTGTTAGCCTATGGCGAACACACTGAGCATAAAATGAAAAAATCTGAGACCATCGATGTCAAAAAGGTCTTATCGTATTTGAAATCCACCGTGGGGTTTCGCTATATTATATGGATTACCCGCCCTCAGAGTACAAATCCTAAATATTTTAAAAATGCGAAATCTGAGCATTCTGAGTGGTTTCCTTTCTTAATCTGACCAATAAATCGGCCAATTCCGCAATCAAGGGTTTTGATCGGGTGCTAATATCTTGCGTTGTTTGTTTCATTCAAATATTTAGGATTTGCACTCTGAGGGCGGGTAATCCATATTATTTTTCAGTCAATTTGATCAATGTTTTCACCGAATTTTTTCAACTTTACCTCCGATGAAATAATATAAGAGCTATATCCTATTGACCATATTGCTTTTATTTATTTCATCGGAGGTAAAGTTGAAAAAATTCGGTGAAAACATTGATCAAATTGACTGAAAAATTACAATTAGCTGGGTCTTACAGCTGTTGTTCCTTAATTCGGCAGTTATTTTGCTCATAATTTTTTTACCAGGGTCTAAGGACGCAAACGCCGAAATAAGATCGTCTTACCGAAGACTCAATCCAGTGATAGTATAGTGTTCTAATAGCACGCGAAGGTAATTAAACGTCACTTTAAAAAGCTCTTGGTGTTTCATCACAAAATGATAAATAATTTGACATTGCACTTTTCGTACGTTAAACCAGCTTGATAGTTATAAATTCGAATATATTATTAATGTTGAAATACTTCAGAGTGATACTCTAAAATATTAAGGAGGTAGTCGTGTTTTTTTCAAAAAGTTTAGAATTATAATCCATTTCAATTTGTACAGACAAAGTGTTTACACAAAAACTCTTTGAATCTGTTTTGTCAGAAGAGTCGACCGGATTTTGAAGATATTTGAAGTTTAACACCTTGTTTTTAAGGGTTATCAAATTGAATATAATTTTATCAATCTATGGGCAAATCTTGTGGAGATTTTTGCAGGGAGTTAAAAATAAGAAACACAAGTAAGCTCATTTAAAAAACAAGATTCTTATCCCCAAGTTGAATTTTAAAGGCACTTTATGATTTGACAGCTAGTTAAAATCGATGAGTAAAGCTGAACAACCGTTACTGAAAGTGATACTTTAAAAATTTATACTGCCGTAAAAATTGCCATAGCCTAGTTTTAGAAAAAAGTGCCCCGATATGACGTAACCTATGGTCTATAGGCGGTTTTTGCAAACATTATTATGACACACTATCAATTTTGGCAATGAAAGGCGCTAGGTCCGAATATAAATAATATGCAAAATTTGTTAATAAATCGTTTTCTGGTTCTAGCGCCGTTTATGGTTGAAATTGACCCATGGTTTTATAATATCGTGTCAAAACAACCGCTTATGGCGCATCGTTAGACAGTATTTATTAATAAATATCACTACCGGTATAGATTTTGGATGATCTATTAATAAGCCGCATAAAAACAACGCATTGAAATTTAAAGGAGGGTAATGTCCGCAGAAAAAGTTAGGCTGAAAATTTGATATAATAATAAAGTGACCCCGAAACAAATTTTGGTCGAGTTCTCGCAGTCATTTCAAAATAGGTTCCGCCACAAGAGGGCGTCAAAGTTGAAAATTTGAAATGCACAAGGATGTTGAATCTGACATCCGATTTCATTAATTTTTAAACAAGCGTGGCTGCAAAATAATAATCTTAAATTTTGTGTAGCCAAATTTTATTTTTCTATTTTAAACAAAAGTTCTTCCCAAAAACATGTTTTTTATGCACTCTTTTGAACAAGGATTTTAGATTTAACATAAGTTTTTTATTATTCAAGTTTTTTATCTTTGAAATCTCCTTTTGGATTTTTTCGGGGAAATTTTTTTTAAGGTCCTAGAACAAAAGTTATTCGCAAAACTCTTAAACTTATCTTAGTTCTCTACTGTATTTTTATATTTCCAGACAAAAAACCGACGAAATATTTTTTTTTTAGCTTATCGATAATCTACGTTATTTGACACGAAAATGAAGTCGATAGGATATTTAATTAACGAAAAAATAGTACCTCCGTGTTCGACTTTGCCGCCATCTAGTGGGAGAACCGAGCATAGAAAAGCTACGAAACTATGACCGATCGTTTTTTGAGGGTTATCTTCAACTATATATATATATCATATTTTCAGCTTATTTGCGGACACTACCTTCTTAAAAGACTTGAAATTTTATTACAAGTGAAGCAACACGATGAAATCTTGNCGGAAGATCTAAAAGAACTTTTATGCTCGATTTTGATGAAATGGTTGAAAGTTACATTTTCTTATAAATATTCTTATAATAAATAATATACGGGAACTTCCTATAACCAACTTTAATGCGGGTTTTGATTTAAAAGTGCCTGAAAACAGTTATAACTTTGAGAATATTTTGAAATATACAGTAAATTATATACTCAATAATATAAAGGGTGTGTCGCGTCTAAAACAAAGTTAAACATTTTTATCTTAATCAATTTGTACGGACAAAGTGTTTAAAGTACACAAAAAGTGTCTTGTCAGGAGATTAAAAACCAAAATTTAGATAAATTATTGCTTGTTAATAAATTGTGTGTTATTCCAGGTGTAACCGTCGGACATGCTTACAAAAGGGAAGTGAAGAAATGGGGAAGGGAACGTTCCCCCTTTCCCTTCCCCAGAAAAGTTAAGGGAACGGAAATTGAGAAATGAAAAGGGAAGGATTCTCGAGGGGAAGGAGGGGAAAGGAAATAATTTAAGGGGAAGGATTTAAGGGGGAAATAATTTAAGGGGAAGGAATTTTAAACCAAGGAATTTAAAACCAAGAATTTTTCATGTTAAATATCAAGTGAGGATTGTCAACGTTCGATATTCTGAAACTTGAAACTCGTGTGAGTAGCACGTGATATTTATGTTTATTTGTTTGCAGTAAACAATTAACATCTATTACCCATTTGCAATAATAAAATGCAAGCTAAAGCGAGTGAATTATCATCTTGAAATATAAGTTATAATTAACCATTTATGGAAACGCGCGATAATGGAAACCCATTAACATTTAATGAAAACCCATAATAATAAAGGCCAGGCTTCCAAAAGGAATGAATCCCCGCCGATTTTCCATCCCTATCCCGTTTTTATCCCCTCAAACGGGATAGGGAATCCTTATTAGGGATAAAGGGATAGGTTATAGGGATAGATTATCCCCTTAAAAAAGGGATAGGGATAAAAAGGGGGGTGAGGATGAACCGGGATAGGGATAGAAACGGGATAAAAATAGGGATGGGGATAAAAGGGGGATAGGACTTTCCATCCCTATCCCTCTATGGCTCTGAATTTTCCATCCCTATCCCCCTTGGTTTATGTTTTTTATCCCTATCCTGTTTGGAAGCCTGATAAAGGCAACCATAAAAGCATATAAGTTATATGATATAATGATATATGATATAACCCATAAAGGCAATTTTATGATTTTTCAAAACCCAGACTTTAACCATAAAAACTCATCGAGAAATATTGTCATAAAGTAAATAAAATAGTGCCTTGTTAACCGTAACTAAAATGATTCATTTAAACAAGCAAAATCTCATGAGATCCTAAATATACTATTTTTGTAAAAGATTGCGAAAAACGTTTTTTGATCTGTTACAAATATGTCTCGAACTTATTTAATTATTGTTCGAAAATATCATAAAAATAAGGGGGGGGCAATAGCTCCGGCCCAATATTTCCGAATGTTCCCCATTTTTCCGAATTTTTAAGCTGAAATATTTCTTGTTATATAGGCCCCCAGTACAAAAAAGGTGCTCCATATATCCGAAACTTCCCCATATTTCCGAATTTTTTTGCCAAAAAACTTTCGGAAATATTGCCCCCAAGTACATGCAAAAAAACAAATGATAAAAATAGTTCGTTAATTCGTATTCAGCTTGAACTGCTGTTTTCCCCCTACGCAATTTTTATAGAAAAACAGGCAGTTTTTAAAAATAGCGAAAATGTCGTCGATAAAAATGAATACTTTGGTCTAACGTGACCGTCATCATTTTTGCCACAGGGCAAATCGGTACAGAGTGATCTTTATTCGAAAAACAATATTTTTTAACTAATTTTTCAGAGATTAAATTACGTTTTTAAAGAAAAAAACATTTTATTTACATGATTTTCAATACATAATAATTGAAGAAAATTGAGAGAAATTTATTTGTCTTTATCATGGAGAGGTGAAAATGGGAAGAAGCTCAAATATTGGTGAGGAAATTTTTAGAAAAATGAAAAAAAGATCGTTAACGTATTCTGAGCATAGAAATCGGATCATCTTTTCTCAAAAAGTTCAGAGAAAAACAAATATGTCTCAAACTTTTTGAACAATTTGAAAGAGTCATTGACAATGACTCATTGTTCTACCTTTTTGATGAACAATAAAGATTTACGACAACATTACAGAGAAAAATGACTTTCCTTATATTGATTATCAAATATTCGTCAATGAAAAACTGTTTTGTGTGATTTTAAATGCAAAGGTTGCTAGTTTGAAGAAATTTGATAGCTATTTTTCTTATAAAAAGTTTCTTCAAAAAGTTTTTTTAATTATTTTCAGAGTCAAATTTTCCATAAAACATTTTCAAAACAGATAATTCAAATATTTTTTTTTAATCACGTAGTGAAAATCAATCACCTAAATAATTTTCGACTGACTGATTACTATCTCAGACGATTTGAAATAGGAAATTTCAAAACTCAAAAATGTATCGATGTTTTTTAACCTATCTTGGTTAGAGAATTTTTTTCTGGTCATCTTGAAGACGTAGGATTTTTTTTTTATTGAAAAATTTTCAAAAAAAATCGATTTTAAGGTCAATTTTTCGTGATTTTACAGGTTAATGTGATTCCAGTTTTAGCGAAGCCGTATGAAGTGCTAGAAGCTGATTTTTTGGCCAGTGAAATTAAGCGTTTTCGGTACCCATTTTTTTAATTGAGGGTCGGCGACCAATATTTTGACCTTAATGACCGGTCAAAGTTCAAGGTCATCTCAAGTTCATCGTATAGACTTGTAAGTACCCCAAAGAATCGGAAGGGTCGACTTTCTGATGAACGTACTAGCAATATGGGTCAATAATGTACTGAAGTCGCTAGAGAGCAAAAACTAGAAAGCAAAAAGTATTTGCTCTCTAGCGACCTTTCAGTACATTATGACCATTGTTCCTATACGTTTCATTAGAAAGTGACCGTTCCATTCTTTTGGGGAACTTACAAGTCTATACGATGAACTTGAGGTTGACCTGGTGTTGACAGTTTTGCTCTCTAGCGACCTCTCAGTACATTATTGGCCCATAATTGCTAATACGTTCATTAGAAAGTTGACCTTCCGATTCCTTTTGGGGGTACTTACAGTCTATAATATGAATTGAATTGACCTGAACTTTGACCGGTCATTAGAGGTCAAATATTGGTCGCCGACCCTCAATGAAAAATGGTAGCCGAAAAAACGCTGATTTTCACTGGCCCATAAATCAGCTTCTATCACTTCATACGCTTCGCTAGAACGTGATCACATTTACCTGGTAAAATCCACGAAAAATTAACCTCCTCACACCCAGAAACGAGAACTTCGCCTCACACCACAGCCTATCTAAAGGCATACTTTGCGCGCTTATCACTGAAAAACTGGGAAAGATATCAATTTACTTATTTTGTCACTGATTGAGATCAAGGATAAAATTAAGTGAACAACACGTAACATTTTGAAATTTCGAAGTTTGTAAACTAGATAACTGCGAGAGAAAAGAGAGGTTCACTACCTTGTATTTCTTGAAAACCATACATTTTTACAATGACATATAGTTTACAAATTTAGGAGTGGAACTTTAGCTATTGAAAGCTGTCTCAAATTTGAAATATGAATATCTTGATCGTTACAAAACAATTATTCATATACCGCGAGTCGAAATATTATGCAGTAAAATGTGAAAAATATTGCTAATCAGCTGAAAACCAAAAATAATACTACCTTATGTTCTATATTTGATCGATTTGTCTTTGTCGGTCTATTGGGTTAAATTGCGGTTTCAATTCTTTCGAAAATAATTTTTTGAAAAATATTTTTTTTTCATTATTTAGTTTCATAAAAATCACTGGTGAAAAAATTATTCTCGTATAGAGACTGCGGATAAATAAACTATATCAAAAGATCCTCAAATACTTTCCTAAAAACTTGCTTTTCAGAATTTCGATATTATGTATCGTTTTCACACAATTATTTTTTAAGAAACTTTGACGAAAATCCTAAAAAAAGTAGGAAAATAACTGTCGAACGGTTCATCGTATAAATTTTCAACAATATTTTTGAAAATAAAATTGCAAACTTTCATACATATTTGAATTGTAGGTCGTGACGATGTTATTTCTGCGCCGTTTGGCTCCCGAAATTTTTTTGCCTTTAGATAGTCAAAGGTGTGAGGGGTTAAAATCGATTTTTTTGAAATTTTTCTAAAAAAAAATCCTACGTCTTAATGACATAAAAAAAATTCTCTACAAGAAGGTTAAAAACTTCGATACCATTTTTGAGTTTTTGAAATTTCTTGTTTCAAATCGTCTCAATCAAATAATCGGTCAGCTTTCTTCTCAGTCGAATCTTTTAAGCATTTCTTCGCCTGTGAAAATCACCAGCGCATAACAAATTCTCGACCTCATTGAAATTTTTTCACTGAGAATCATTCTTGTTGTAGTTCAAATAAAAACTTTCATGCTCATAATTTTATTTTTGTTTCATGCAAAGTGCATTTATCAGAACAATCACGATTTGTCAAACCATTTTTGAAACAAATTTTTTTTTATTTAATATATTTTTAATAAAAATTTAATGGAAATCCTAACTCGAAGAACATTTTTAACACATTTGAAAACACTTTCAGAATTTTTTTTTATTGATACGAATTTCAAAAATTGTAAAATTAAGTGTATCAATCAATTATCTGAAGTTTTTCAGCTTTTATTTTCAATATATTGGCCTGAAATTTGAAATAAACCGTTATTAATTAGCACAATAATACATTTCACTGTCGCTATCTGATATCTATAATATTTTTTTTATTTTAATTAATTCATTCAGAATTGGAAGAGCGACTTTTATCAACGATGGACTCTGAAGATAATGCACTTGAACCAGAAAATACAAATTTTTTATACAAATTAACATTTTTTTCGGCTATTGGTGGTTTTTTATTCGGTTATGATACAGGCGTCGTTTCTGGAGCAATGCTTCTAATCAACCAAGATTTCAACCTACACACAATTGAACAGGAAAGTTAAATTTTTGACCACTAGGTTGGGTTGTCTGATGAAACTGTTATTTCCTAAAACCAACCGGTTAAACAAGCTTAACCAACAAACTGCTTTAGGCTGGTGATTTTTATGCTGCTTTTACTTCAATTTTCACGCTGAAAACAGTTCGTGGAGTATTTTTAAGTCGTTATTGGGCACTTTGAAATAAGTTTCTAGTACTTAACCCTTGGAGGCTCCGGACTTTTTTTTAAAAACACATGTAGATCAAATACCAGAAATTGCAGGTTGCTTCTAAATAATTCACTTTATAGGAGAAAATTTTCTGAAACTGCTGCAGTTTTAATGGTTGTCCTGACGGCGCTCAGTAAACTTTTATTTCTTTGAAAGTAATTTCGATAAATTGCGTAGGTTAGGTTGTTTTTTCGAAAAACACCTGTAGATTAAAGACGGAAAATTGCAGGTTATTTCTAAGGAAGTCACTTTTTAGAAAATTAAATTTTTTTCATTTTTTCCATTATTAATTTTTGTTCTGACGTCTACCATTTCCTCACAAAAAAAAATGCGTAGGTTGAAGCACAATTTGTAAATGTCACTTTTCTATAGGGTTAATATAGTCAAAATGTAAATAAAATACTATCAAAGTTTGAGTCTAACCTTAATCTCGAGGACGAGAGTACAATAAAGTTCCAAGCACTTTTACTTTCCCGTAATAAGCTCTCAAAGTTGCAGCACTTGAGTGGCGCAGGAGCCTCCAGGGGTTAAATTAGAAAAACTATCGATTTAGGAATTAATTTTCACTTTTAACTTGATCTAAGGAGCTTGTGGTCACGGTCACTATAGCGGTCGCAGCTTTGTTTTCTTTGGTCGGTGGTTTCCTAAATAAGAAAATTGGACGTCGTCTGACTATTATTTCAGCGTCTGTGTTATTCGGAATTGGGTCTTTATTATTGGCCTCGGCCAAAGGATACCCTTCATTATTGATAGGAAAAAGGTTGTTTGAATTAATTAGTATAAAAACTAAATCAAAAATAATATAATTAAAAATTGAAAATTAGGCATTACCGAAAAATTTAATCATAGCATCAACCATCAACTATTTCAGATTTTTGTTATATTAATGATATTGAAGAAATATTCTTTGAACAAAAATGTATTCCGAACAAATGTTTCGAAACGATGAACATAAATTATGTAAAATAATAAAGACGGAAAAACAAACAAAAATATCCTATGAATAATTTTAAAAAGTCAAATAGAATATTTTTTTGTCTTTCTGAAATACCTTACGATGGCGACAAAATGCCTTCAAAATCAATTCATCAAAAATTCCCAAAAATTTCAAGGTTTTAAATTTTTTTAAAGAGTTTTGGTTTTTTTCCTGAAACCTTCTGAAGGTTACCTTCATCAAAGTATTAATCCCCGTTACTCTCCATTTAAAATAAAAAACTTTTTTGAATCGGTTGATCTTGAAAATATTTTTTTAACTTTTCATAAAGGTCGGGCAGTAATTGGCATGGGATTGGGGATCGCTTCAATGTCAATTCCAATTTATTTATCTGAATGTGCACCACCTAGTGTCAGAGGAAAAATTATTACCGCCAATAATTTATCAATAACTGCAGGAAAATTTTTAAGATCTTATAATTTTATCTTGAAACTATATTTCTTTGAAAATTTTCGACCTGATTTTATTTGTTTAATTTTACAGCATATAATTTGAAATCTGCTCATTTTTTCGAAAAATTTTGAAAATCCGATTATGAAATAAATTGTTCAAAATAACCAGCAGCCAACAGTTCCCCATTTTTTTCGAAGCAGCTCTTTTTTTTGTTTGAGTATTGCATTTATTTATATGACTTTGTACTGAAATAATTTTCGAGTGCACAGTTTACGTTAAGGTTTAGATAGAACTATTCTCTAAATAAGATAATCTAGAAAATAATGTCTAAATCTATTATAATTTAAACTTTAAATTTTAAACAATTTGGTACAATAAATAGTTTACGAAGAATACAAATCAAAGGTTTCTTGCCTTGTGGGTGCCACTTATTGGCCCGTTTAATTTTCCTATAGTTGATAGAATATCCCACATGAGATAAGCCTAGGCAACTCATGCTCGGCAATTCATGTACATCAAGTTATTGTTATGAATTTTTCAACACAAATTTGTATACATACGTTATAATGTGTTAGATATCCCTGAAAATAGCTTGCCGGCGGGCGCTGCCGAAAGCTACAATCATCACCGAATAGTAACGTTTTTAAAAGTTTCGGGATTTGAATGGCTGCGAATTTTTTAATCAAAGACGGGATAATTTATACACTTGAAACCAGGCTTTCAAAAAAGCTATCCCTTTGGCGATTTTCTATCCCTATCCCCAAATTTTCTCTATGTATTGCTATAAAGAGGGACAGAAAAGGGGATTAAAGCCATCTTTTTTGGAAGCCTGCTTAAAACCTTATAAAAATTCCAAATTTGTTGATTTACCAAAGATAATAATTTGGTATGGATAGTTAGTGAGCGTCATAACTGTGACGTCAGAAAAGATAGTGACCAATCAAACCGCATGATTTCCAAAATAAGTTACAAATCGTGTTACTAGATTGGTCACTATCTTTTTTTACGTCACAGTTATGACGCTGAGTAAGTATCCGTACCGAAATATTATCTTCGATGGCAAAAACGTGACATGTTGTATGTTATGAATATAACATATCCTTTTCCCAACGGACCTCCATCTCAAAAACGTTTACCATCTCTCTAGCGCGTGTTCGAATCCAACTAATGATGTCTTACTGATTGTCTTGATTATGATCATATGTAAGGATGCTTGATATTGGAACCGCTAAATTTGATCGGTGTGATCACTCAAGCAATCACTAAGACAATCACTTTGACAACATCAGTGTGATTCGAACACGCGCTATAGAGATAGTAAACGTTTTTGAGATGGAGTTCCGTTTGGAAAAGGAAATAAGCCGCGACGGGTTACTCGAAAAAATAACAGTTCTTCGTACGAATCTGATAATCAGAAAAAATCATGTCATATTATTAAGGGGGTGGCATCGATCCGGCAGATTGGTACATTTTTTCAGAGCGATAAATGAAAGAAAAAATGTGAAAATTTATTTTTTTATTTTTTATCTTTAATAAAAGTGTCCATTCTTGCAAACGTTTATATTTTTGATTTCTTAACATAACTAATTATCTGGGAAAATATAAAAAAACACTTTTCACTGTACATCCATTTCCAACTAAACTCGACTACAGATTTTTTTTAAATACGATATTAATAAACGTCAGAAATGGTCAAAAATGGCAAAAAGTAGAGAAAAACAACTTTTTTTGAGATAAAAATTGACCTTCAATTGCGTTTTGATATTCAAAAATGTTCTTACTATCTAAAGAAATGGCGCCTATTACACCCACATTTTTATTTCGAATTTTTTACCAGCATAAAATTTTTAAATATTCAGTGCCAAATGACACTTATCGAGTGTACAGCCGAGTGTTAAAAATTTCATCGATAGTTTAGAAATGAAAATCGCGC
>SCLH01000290.1:630463-648368 GCA_004367855.1 Oikopleura vanhoeffeni | reverse complement strand
TTATCCTGCGATGGTCGACACAACACGTTTTGTATTTGATATACGTAACCTTATTTATTTAGTTATTCAACAGTTTAAATAAATCTATCTCTGTACTTACTCGGATATGTGAAACTCTCGGTGTGCCGAGTTATCTTAATATCTGAGTGAATACACAGTTGATTGCCCTATTCGCCTCCTATTGGTCGAATAAGCAATCTTAGAATCTAGTGTAGTACTTCCACTTATGTAAGCTTCATACACTAGCATACACGACTCGGTCGACTTCTCCAGGTCTACGACCCTTGGAGGTCTATGACCCTCAGCCCGTGATCTTCGTCACCGACCCGTTGAGCTCCAAGGCTCGAGTAAAGACTCGTGTATCCTAAGTAGTTCTGCGCGTTACGTAGTTTACGAAGAATACAAATCAAAGGTTTCTTGCCTTGTGGGTGCCACTTATTAGCCCGTTTAATTTTGCCTTAGTTGATAGAATATCCCGCATGAGATAGGCCTAGGCAACACATGCTCGGCAATTTATGTATATCAAGTTATTGTTATGAATTTTCCAAACAAAAGTTTTATACATACTTTATAATGTGTTAGATATCCCTGAAAATAGCTTGCCGGCTGGCGCTGCCGAAAGTTACAATCATTTACAATCATCACCGAATATTAACGTTTTTCCAAAGTTTCGGAATTTAAATGGCTGCGAATTTTTTAATTAATACACTTAAACCCAGGCTTCCAAAAAAGCAATCCCTTTGGCGATTTTCTATCCCTATCCCCAATTTTTCCCTGTGTATTGCTATAAAGAGGGACAGAAAAGGGGATTCAAGCCATCTCTTTTGGAAGTCTGCTTAAAACGTTATAAAAATTCCTTGTAACTAAATTGGTCACTATCTTTTTTGACGTCACAGTTATGACGCTGAGTAACTATCCGTACCGAAATATTATCTTCGATGGTAAAAAGGTGACATGTTGTATGTTATGAATATAACATATCCTTTTCTCAACGGACCTCCATCTCAAAAACGTTTACTATCTCTTTAGCGCGTGTTCGAATCCAACTAATGATGTCTTACTGATTGTCTTGATTATGATCATATTTAAGGATGCTTGATATTGGGACCGCTAAATTTGATCGGTGTGTAATCACTCAAGCAATCACTAAGACAATCACTTTGACAACATCAGTGGGATTCGAACACGCGCTTTAGAGATAGTGAACGTTTTTGAGGTGGAGTTCCGTTTGGAAAAGGATATAATCCGCGACGGGTTACTCAAAAAAATAACAGTTCTTCGTACGAATCTGATAATACGAAAAAATCATGTCATATATTATTGAAGATTTTCTTTGACTATTTATTTATTTGTGCAACGTTTCGCTTTCGCATCATCAGACCAAATATTTAACAGGACAAAACTTTGAATATTTAAAAAATCTCAAAAATTAGATAAAAGGTCAGTTTGTAGCCGCTGTTATAGACGGTGTATAATATTTTGAACGATTTTTCTGGTAATGTATGGCAACATTTCATACGATTCTTAAATATTCTGTTTTATTCAATTTTAAACAAAATTGACCGAGCTTATTCAGATTTTATAGAGAATTTCTGAATTTCATTTTTACCGTTTAAAAATCAAAAGTGAATTTTGTTAATATTTCTTTTTAGGTAATTATTTGAAGAAGTCGTACTCTATCGAAACATCTTTGTTTTATTTAATTTAAAACAAAATTAATCGAGATTTTACAATTTTTGTGTGAATTGAGAACATATTTTACCAGTTTTTTCGATGCCGCACGGTGAGCCATCCTTCACCAGAATTAAATAATTTTACTTGCAGTTGACAGAGAAGGTTTTAGTCTCCCTGTATTTTTTTTTCTTTATTCATCTATTCTGCCCGTTATCGACCCTTCCAGTCCAGCTGGAGGAGAAGGGCTATTTTCCCCAGCAATTCCAACATTCTACACTCACAACCCCCTTAAGCAAAGTCAGTGGTGGATGGCGATTTATGTTGGGCTTAGCTTTTGTACCAGCCCTTTCACAATTTGTACAAAGGGGGGTTTGGTGGTTCTCCCCCAATTTGGGGGGGGTGTGAGGGTATCCCCCCATCGTGGGCGAAGCCCACATCGAACACACTTATGGGGGTTTGGGGGGTTTCCCCCCATATAGTCGTGCCCACATATAATATAACCTCCTAAACAACCATACAATTTGGGGGGGGTAAGGGGGGTTACAATACAAAAGTTTGAATATTTTAAAAATCTTAAAAATTAGATAAAAGGTCAGTTTGTAGCTGCTGTTATAGACGGTGCTTTAAGCAGAGTTAGTGGTGGATGGCGATTTATGTTGGGCTTAGCTTTTGTACCAGCCCTTGTACAATTTATTGGATTTATGGTGTCTATGCCAGAATCACCCAGATTTCATATCGAAAATGGACATTCAGAAAACGGGTTTAAAACACTTCAAAAAATCCGAGGGAAAGAAAATGTTAGAGAAGAATTTAATGCAATCGAAAGAGATATCAGTTTAGTATGAAAAATTAAATATGAATAAATTTAAGATCTAGTTTTGAACAACAGTCAACCACTGTATTATACTTCGGATATCCCTTTCATGATATCCGATAGTTAATTAACACTAGGGAACATTTTTTTTAAAGTTGATTAATAAAAAATACTGTAATTTTGGCTCATTAGCCCACATGTGTTTTTTTCATAATTTGAAATTAGATTTTCGTACTTCATGATGTGAATTCACCTTAGGATCAAATTTTTCGGTCCAAAATTTGGTCGAAATTAACGTTGAAAACTCCTTAAAAATTAAAAGAATCGCAAGCTTTCCCTTTTTTCGGTCTTTCGCCGGGAAGGTAAGGGGACAATTCTTAAGGGTAACGAGAAAAGAGGGGAAAGACGGGTAGAGGAAGTGAGGACGAAAAAGCCTGAGGAACGTTCCCCATTCCCGGAAAAATGTTGGAAAATACTTGTTCAACACAATCAAAAGAACAATCAGGTTGATTACTATTAAAACCAAAAACAGTCATTTTGACAATTCTTAGTCTTTTTTGCATATCCCTTTATCACTTTTTGGTTAGAATGCGTAGCCACTACTCTTTTTAACGTGTGATTTTAACGTTGTGGCTACGCATTCTAACCAAAAAGTGATAAAGGGATATAACGAATTTGACATGTTTTGTTTCTTTCAAAAATCGTCATTGCAAACAATTTTTTCTGACTTCTGTTACCCTATCAGAAAATCATGTGTATAAACATTTTTTAATTTTCATATAATCCAGAGCAAGAAAGCAATTAATTTCAATTTTTTATCCTTATCTTGGTCCGAAGATGCTTTTTTGAAAAAAATTTCGGAGATTTAAAATTTAGTTTCAAATTTTAATTATTTTAAGAAAACAAGAAAAATTAACTTTTTTGTGATTAACTTTTTACAAAATATTTTTTTCATTCTTTACTAAGAGAAAATGTGTCTGGATCGTCGTCTTCTTTGATAACTACAGCCGCTGGTCGACACGCTTTATTCATTGGATGTTCTCTTCAATTTTTTCAGCAATTTACCGGAATTAATACAGTAATGTATTACAGTGCAACAATCATTTACATGTCCGGAATAGTCACAAATGCTTCTGCTGCGATTTGGCTATCTGCGTTGACTTCAAGAAAGGGTACTTAAATCATTTATTTTAGTTTTTTCAACAAAAAAGGTGCAACCAAAATTATCTCATTGTGTGATGAAACAATTATTATTAAGCGTTAATGTTCTACTTATTGCCAATAAAGTTTAGCTTATCACCTCATCCATTAAAATAAAATTTCAAAATAAATTTTTGAGGATTTTTTTCAAGAACCAATCAGAAGCCTTGCTCAAAATTTTTCGATAAATTCGAATTTCAAGAAATTGAAACTTTTTAAAATTATTGAGACGAATACTTTTTTCACCTAGTGTCTAGTTTTGGCTAAGGAGTCAACCGCAGACGGCCTATTGACAATACTCAAAATAAAAAGATATTATTAAAACTGCATGTAAAATTTTCGATTCTGGTCAAGATTGGCTGGTCATTAACTACAAAATTCGATTAAAATGAGTACCGAATAATAATTTTCTGAAAAGTATGTTGTTTTCGCAAAATTTCTCAGTTCAAATTTTAATAATAACAATTTCTTCCTTTGGAAACAAAAAAACTTTCTATAAAAATCTTTGAAATCGTCTTAATTTTAAACACTCACGACTTCTTTGAGGGGTTTTTACATGTCAATTTGCATGCACAAATTAAGTATATTTGTTTGATTCATTAAACGAACATAATATCAAGTCTGGGTTAATCTGAGAAGTACCCAGAAATAACAACAATTGACATATCCAACCCACTTAATGGGGGTGGTAGCTGTGAATTTTGAAATTTCAGAGGCTTCGTATGGTTAGACAAATGCAGACTGGAAATTTTTGTACCAAACATTAGGAAGATCTATCTTTGATCTCGCGATTTCAATTGACAGTTTAGTACCACTTCTACCAACCATCCGGTACACCGCGGTTAAACACGAGTCCCTCAGCTTTTTTCAAAAAAACATGTATCCTAGAGCTTATATTGGAAAGTTTTGAGATTTGGTGAGAATGGGCGTTTTTAAGACGTTTTGATTAAAGACTTTTTATGTGGATATGCAAGAAACGACATTTTCGGAATGTAACAAGCCCTAGGGGTGGTTAACATCGAATCAGTCGTACTTTTTTTAATTTCCGACTGATTGGCTGTAAATCGACAAAAAAGTGCGCGAAATCGACAATTTTGAATATGAAAATGAGAAATTTTAAATGCCACCGAAGGATTCATTGGGTACGTTTACGAAACAATATTGACAACTATGATCTGATTTTGTTAACAGCGGATTCTAGAAAAAATACAAGTTTTTCATCAAAATTTTTTGATCTTTAGCACCGTTTTTGCTCCTTATCAGAACATAGTTGCTTATATGGTGTTCAGCAAACCGTACCCTAGGAATCTCTTTGTGGCATTTAAATTTTCTAATTCTCACTTTCATATTAAAAATTGTACATTTCGCGCATTTTTCTGTTGATTAACAGCCAATAAAGCGGAAATTCCAAAAAGTACGACTAATTTTATGTTCATCACTCCTTTGGCTTGTTGTATTCCGAAAATGACGTTTCTGGCATTTCCAGTGGAAATTTTTCACAGAAAAAGCTTTTTATCAAGCTCTTTTGAGCTCTAGGAGGAGTAGGAATTTGAAATTTGATTAAACGTTCTAGAACTCGCCGCATGGTGATCACCAGGATCGGCCAAAAAAATATTCTGATCGATTTTTTCGAAGATTAAGAATAGATTTACCAGATGGCCTTTCTTAAAAGTTTTGAAGCAGTTTCATATTCCGATAAAGTGAAATATAAAGGTACATTTTTACGACCACTAGTTCCTTAATCATTTTAAAATAGGGATTAAAAAGATTAAACATTCTTACCCGATAACAGCATGAACTTCATTTTCACGTTAGTGGGACTTTATTCAATCGAAAAAATTGGACGTCGTAAACTGATTCTTGCATCTATTTTTGGAAGTGCTTTATCCCTTACAATTCTGTCAGGTGGATTTTACTGGAATGGACAAGTTCAAGAAACTGTTTCTGTTAATAGAACATCAAGTTTTTGTTCAAAAGAATATTTTGATCAAGGGTGTTCAAACTGTGTTCAAAATGACGACTGCGCATTTTGCTCAGTTGGTGGTATCGGAAGTTGTGATATCGTCAATTATACAGACTCAGGATCGGATTTTTTTAACAGTTGCTTTCTACTTAAACAGGTCACTTGTTCATAAAACAATGTTATTTTAAAATCTAAACAAATTTAAAAAAAATGGTTTCTCTGTTTATTTTTTATAATAAATTTTTCTTGCTGACTTTACTTCTTAAAAAACATGCTTTTTGATAAGTCAAGAGGTAGAAAATATTTTACGTTGAAAAGTTACATTTTCGAGTGATTTTTTCTTTATAAATATTTCTTATTGAAAAACATTATTGTTAAAAAACTTTATTAGATATACAGTATGTAAGATTTTTGCTCCTCTTTTTTCAATTTGCACAACTTGCTATCCGCCAATGAGAATGATTACTTTTGGCAAATACCTACGTTTTTTCCAGATTGAACCAATCAAAACGATGGAATTCAGATTTTTCAATTTGGAAAAAGAGGAGCAAAATGTTAAATACTGTACTTTTTTTAATGAAATATATTTTCCCTGATATATAGCTTTGGGTTATTTTAAGCAGTCAGTCAGCAATTTTCATTTTATTTTCATACTCACCGTTGCAATGCAGTGGTGATTTTTTAAAATTAAAATTTATAGAATTTTCTTTATATTTTCATTGAAAATATTGAAAAAATTTTACAAGCATATCCCCTATTCACACTTTTGTTAATATCCCGGCCCTGATTAGGAAACGTAGTATGTTTTTAAGCAGTAGGGCCGGGATATTAACAAAAGTGTGAGTAAGGGATATCCATGTTCTTCTAACACAATCAATGATGACACTTTCTGGTTAAAAAGCTTTTGTCCAAAAACTGAAGCATCTTGGTTGTCTCTACTTGGTATGATGTTATATTGGGGGGTTTGGGGGTTCACCCCCAATTTGGGGGTGTGGGGGGTATCCCTCCATCGTGGGCGAAGCCCACATCGAACACACTTAGGGGGATTTGGGGGGTTTCCCCCCCATATAGTCGTGCCCACATATAATATAACCTCCTAAACAACCATATTGAAAAATCTTTACAAGCATATCCATGTTCTTCTAACACAATCAATGATGACATTTTCTGGTCAAAAAGCTTTTGTCCAAAAACTGAGGCATCTTGGTTGTCTCTACTTGGCATGATGTTATATTTGATCAGTTTCGCGCCTGGTATGGGACCAGTACCCTGGACGGTCAACGCGGAAATTTACCCTCAATCCTGCAGAGAATCCGGTATGGCCGTTTCGACATCAGTTAACTGGATGTCAAACTGTATAGTTTCGCTCACATTTTTGAGGTAATTTTATAATGATTGCAAGACATAAATAAAATAATATTTTTCCTGATTATCAAATTCTTTTGAAGAGAATTTGTTGCAGATTGTTGGAGTATTGCGAATACTGTCTCGTGATACTGTGGGAGAGAATTTCCGATGTTTTCACTGTCTATTAAAATCATTTCCAATGATATTTTAAATCAAGTTTACCGTTTCAGATAAAATCATTTTTTTGAAGCCAAAATATTGGGCACACTATTTTGACATTTTAGTTTTTTGAAAATAAATATCCCGGCAATAATTCAATTTTAAAACGGTCTGAAATTAATTTTTAATAATATTGTTAAATAAATTTAATCGCAGTTTTTGAATAGATAGTAGAGTGAAATTATTTTTCAGAAAAATTGAATGAATTGGAAATTTAATAACTATTTTTTAATTTCTTGGTTCGACTTTAAAATATTATCTATAATATATCTATCATAGGGCCCTGCGGTCACTTTTTGCGGTCTTTTTCAGCCAAAATTTTTAAATATTTCGTCTTTTGAGAACGACTTATCCGATTACGTTTTTCGATTGCTTAAACTGAGCACAAATATCTAGTGAATGATACAATAATAGTAAATCAGTCAGAATCGGACCATGTCTTTGTTTTTTCCGAGATTACTAAAATAGTTTTAGTACAAGTTTTAGTATAAAAAATTGAAAACAATGGCCTGATACGGACTATTTTGTTCCAATAAATTTTTCTTCAAATATTTGTGCTAAGTTTGAGCTATTCAAGAACTTCAACGGTTGAGTCGTTTTCAAACGCCGAATTAAATAAAAATTTTGGCTGAAAAAGTGGCGAAAAGTGACAGCAGGACTCCGTGATTGATATACAAATTTTAAGTTCAGAAATTATATTTGAATTAACACAACTATTTGAGTATTTTGCAAGTGCTTGGAGGACCTGGTGGTTTTGCTCTGTATGCTGGTTTTGGAGTGCTTGGATTTTTTGTTATATATTTCACGTTACCTGAAACGAAAGGTGTTCCGTTAGAATCGATACAAGATTTACTAAATCAAGGCTGGTGTATTCCATCTTTGCCAAAATCTTACCAAAATTTTGAAAATGACGGTTATGAGGACGAAACGTCACCGGAAACACAACTACAAGAAAATTAAAATTACTCAAAATTACACTTTACTAAAAAACATTTTCAACTAAATTAATAAATTTGCTATCAGTTTTTTAAATTTTATATGGAATTAACAAAAATATACAAAATGTATAAAAAATGTTTTTCGTTATTCATTTCAGCAACATCTTCCGTTATCGAAATTGCCCGCCCAATAGTTTTGTGAAGAGTTATCAAATAAGATCGACAACTCACTTTCGGTTTAAATTTTGAACGATTTCGATGAAAACACGAATATCCCTTTAACACCTTTTTGATGATTTGAGAGATGTAGGCTGAAAAGAAGAGAAATCGGCCTCATGAGTGGCTAGAAGGGGTCTCAGGAGTGTTAGGATTGGCTCCCCCAACCTACATCTCTCAAATCATCAAAAATGTGTTAAAGGGATATGATCCTGGAATCGGAAAAGTTGTCAACCCGCGAAAAAAAACTATTCTTTATAAAATTTATAGTATCATTTTAAAAATTTTTGAAAATTTAATAAAAATTGATTCGAATTAATGCTGTATTTTTCCAATTTTCAAAATATTTGACATTTTTGAATTTTTATGGATTTGGGAAATCTGTTAAAATTATTTTAAAATTCGTTGAAATTATTTTTTTTTGAAATCAGAGTTAGAAAATAAAATTAATCGCTATTTTCATTTTTTGTCATTTATCTCCGTTTCCGATTTAGTTGAGTTAGGTGACACCCGATTTATCTCCTCCCTGATTTTCAAGGTAGAACATTGATTTATGATTCTAATTAACCGGACAGAAATTGAGCAGATCGCCTTAGAGCGATTCTGAAAAATTCTTGGATTTTGTTTCAGAATTCTCAAAAAACAGTATTTTGACCCTATTTTGAGGGTCTGAATCAAAATGTATCTCCTCTCTTTTTAAAGTAACACATTCGAAACCCACATGAATGTGTAGGTGAAGAGTCCGTGCAGTTAACCTAGAGCGTTTTGTACAAATTATTTTTGTTTTTGAAAACCACCAAAAGTGCTATCCTGACCATGTTATAAAATTAAACGAGTACCCAAATGCTTATACAATCAATTCAGTGCGCGGCGATCCGCTGCGCAAACTTTTACTCATCGTCTCTTTTTATTTTGTTAGAAAAGCCAATTAGGAGCCAATCAGATTTTGGCTTTATTTACCGACGACTACCCCCTTAATAATCTGTACGACTTTGTTGATTGAGATTAGGTCCTTGTGAATTATACCTACTGAAGTCTATCCTCAATGCCGGAAGTTGGTGGATAACGTTCTGACCATTCCAAATTACCACGTAGTTAACTGCGGTTTAACATGACTCATGAGTCTCTCGGCTTTTCTAAGGTAGTTTTTTGGGTGCGACCGATTTGAGTAAGTCACCACAGACGAACCGTATGAGATAAAACAAAACGGTTCGTTTAATTAAACTGGAAACTAAAAAAGCTTTGACAGTCTTCTTTCCGGGTTAACCGGTAATTCATGGTTTTAACCGCTTATTTGCGATCACTCCTAAATAATACAATTTTATTTTACACACAAGTACCTGCAAAAAATGTTATATTGTTTAAATTTAATGGGGAATTCTCTAACAACAAAAATTTCGATATTTGGCATAAAACAACTTGCGATTAACTTCCGTAGTGGCCGACAATCTCTGGACACGGTAGTCGGTCTTTGCGCCATCGATGGCGCAGCGCTTGAATTGAGCATTATAACCGAACATTCATTATTAACATATATTTTTTTCAATGACAATCATATATTCAAAAAATTCTCTACAGTCCTATAAAAACAATTTGTTAAAAAAATTATAAAAAGTTATCAAATGTGAATAAGAAAATTAAAAATTCTCTCATTTTTGCCAATTCTCAGAAACAAGGTGCATAAATAACACGAATTTAGGGTTAATTTGAACATTTTCATATTTCAAATATTAAACCGCCACCAAATTTGGGTATTGCATCTGCAAAAAAATTGGAATGTTTTTATCACCATTCTCATGTAAAATAATTATTCTTTAAAACTATCGATTAATCTCGCGCATGAAAATAATTTATCAATCTCTCTTCTTCTTTCGCTTCCGCATTATTATGTATCAAGTTTTCCGGAAGTTTGGACTTTTAGAAATGCTCATTTAAAGCCGAGGCCAATTTAAAATGCAATAAAAGTCTTAGAAATTCCTGACGATTCTTTTAAGGGGTCTTCCACGTGATTGAAGTAATTTTGAAAGAAAAGGCATATTACAGTAATTGAAAAAGTACTGCAAATTACGTCAAAAAAATTCCAGGGTTTCCTCATTACATCAGAGTCGAATAAAATCACGTGACGAAATAATTGAAAAAGTAAGGTTTGAAATACATGTTTAATAGTAAATCCTTATTTCTCGAAAAATAAGAATCACGTGACGTGTTTGGAAAATTTAATTATGTTCAAAAGTCTTAAATTATGTGTTTATTGGCACAAAAAATTTTTTCGGCGTAATTTGATCACTATTTGTTAACTTTCACCAAAACCTTATTTCCTAATTTGAAGGTCACGTGATCGTTTTTGGCCTTTGGTGTTATAGAGAAAAAATTTAAAAAAACTTTTAAAGAACCACTTCACTTCTTTTCAAAAAATTGAATTTAAGTAATTTTTGAAAAAAAAGTACTATTTTGGCCCAACCTTATTCCTTGAATATACGGTCACGTGATCACTTTGGGGCTATGGTGTAATGGGAAAAAGTCCTTAGAATTTTTTTCCTTGTCCCGTTCAAAGGCTTTTTTGATGATTTAATTTTTTTTTGCAAAAATTCAAGTAACTGTAATTACATTAAAAATGTTTGAAAAAAGAACGCAAAACGTCAATTATTCCAAATAGTCGATCGACACTTTGTAACATTTCATTCAATACATGAATTAAAGGGTCCTAAAATTGGCGATTTAAAAGGCCATTGCGCATACAAATGGCGCAAAAGACACTACGGGAGTTAAGAAGAAATAATGACTCATCATCAAAGAAGGTAATTTTGTGATTATGAAAATATCAAGTTAACTTAATTTTGGAATTATATTTTTCAGCCATTAGTCCTAGAATTTCTTTCAATTTCATTTTTTACCAATACTGTGTCATTTCCGGTCATTTGAAAAAATCGAAAAATTTTGGCCCAACCTTTTTTAGTTTCAAGTTCTTATTAAGAAAAGTAATAACGCCGAAATTAATTGAAGCAATTGAATAGGATATATATTTTTTTTGCGTATTAAAAGGCCAATCTTTTGCTTTAAAACGTTTTTAAAAAAGTGACTATCTTTTGCGAAGGCTTGCGTAAGTTCTTGTTGCAGCGTAAGTTTTCCTTATACGGTGTCACCTTAAAAAATAAATTTTTGTTCGTTAATCAGACTCTTATGTGTTCAAATCAGATTGAAGATTATTTCGCATAAATAAAAACTTTTTTGTAATACTGTAATTAAAGCAAGGTACGAGCACATATCAGCGTAAAAGTCAATCGTTTAAAACATGCTCAAAGTTGTTCAGAAGGCACAGAACCGAAAGAGCGGCTCAGAGTTAAACTATCAGAAATGTACAATGAACTCGGGGCGCAGCGACGTTCGTCACAAACTATAAATCATCGTTTCCTATCATTTTGTAATGAAAGAAATATCAGAGCCAATCAGAGACGCGTATTCTTTCACACTTTTAGTAGTGCTTCCCTCCGAGTGGATTGTACGGCGAGAACATCAGCCAGTTTTAAAGTAAGTGTTTGTGAATGACTCATACAGTATGAGTCATACTTAGAATACAAAATTGTTCGTATCTAACGTCAAATATGTTTTTTGGGGAATCTTTATTTTCGATGCGATCCAAAATTGACCAAAGACTGACTTAATAACTATATCCCCCTTTCACACTTTGGTTAACGATGATTTATAGTTTGTGACGAACGTCGCTGCGCCCCGAGTTTATTGTACATTTCTGATAGTTTAACTCTGAGCCGCTCTTACGGTTTTGTGCCTTCTGAACAACTTTGAGCATGTTTTAAACGATTAACTTTTACGCCGATATGTGCTCGTACCTTGCTTTAATTACAGTATTACAAAAAAGTTTTTATTTATGCGAAATAATCTTCAATCTGATTTGAACACATAAGAGTCTGATTAACGAACAAAAATTTATTTTTTTAGGTGACACCGTATAGGGAAAACTCACCCTGCAACAAGAACTTATGCAAGCCTTCGCAAAAGATAGTCATTTTTTTTAAAACGTTTCAAAGCAAAAGATTGGCTTTTTAATAAGCAAAAAAAATATATATCCAATTCAATTGCTTCAATTAATTTCGGCGTTAATACTTTTCTTAAAATGGAATAATTCAATTGGTGCTATATCCTATCAGAGAGATTTTAAATAATTAAAATGAATAATTTGTAACAAATCGTATGACACTCAGAATGGAGGCAGTCAGAGGGAATTCAAATTGTTACTTTGGCGGTCTCTGGTGAGCAAACCAATGATCATAGAGATGTGAGACCACGACCGATAGATTTTTTTAGTTCAGTATTATATAAAATTAAAATGAAGACTTTTTGGAAATTTTTAAAATTTTCTCGGGTAAAATGCCATTTTAAACTTGAAATGGACGATACATGTAAGTGTTCAACCCGGCTCAATCGTAAAATAAGGTTAACTCCCGTAGTGGCCGACAATCTCTGGACCCGTTCACAATTTCCCGACTTGTTTCACTTTCCTGTAAGATAAGACAACAAGATTCACATTTGGCTGCCTTTTTTTTACGAAAACATGCGGAAAATATCACGATAAATTGCGGGCACTTTTCTCGCAATTCACACACTGTCGCACTTGGTTGACTATTGTCCGAAAAGTTCACAATTTAGATGAATTAGTTTGAAATCATTAGAGCGTTATTTTGAAAAAATACGAATTTAAGGGGTGCTTTTAGGTCAAAAAAACTTCAGTGGTTAGTTTGGCCTCTCAAAAACTCAATTGCTTCTCCTTTATGGTCAAGTTAAGTATCACACACAGGATGGGCCACGTTGCGTCCAATCGCAACGGGTTACAGCCCATCCTTTTACAGAATGGAGTCCTCGACTTCATATCTCAAAATTCTATGAACCTCTTATTATAAATGCACTTACTCCTTGGTAGATAGTCAAGAAGGACCACGAGGTTGGAAGACAACATTGGCCGATGTTCTCCGTTAAAAGATCCAAGAGTTAAAATAGCTAGAAGGTTCCATGTTTCAAAAAAAATGACCATTGAAATTGTAACGTTTGTTACATCAAAGCATTGTAACCCACCATTAACCTAACAGAGACAATAAATTTATATCATAGCCACTATACTTTCGAGCCCCTCAAAACGTACTTTGAAACACAAGAGAAGGGTAACAAAGCGCTATTTATTTTGCAAATCGCCCACAAATTAGAAATAATAAATACTCACTCACATACTCATGTTCCTTCTTCTATCAGGTGATCTATTAATTGTCTTCCGCATACAGTATTATGTGAGAGCAGAACTATTCTGGGATTGGTATATGTTCTTACAGATTTGCAAGTATGTGGCGCAACATTATTGAAGAGTAGAGACTGCAGGTTATCATAAAGTACTACATCGCGTCTTCGAGGAGTCCTCACTAAGTATGGAAAATCCACACAACCGTTCGATCGCCGTTTCGCATAATGCCCACATAACTTATTGACAAATTAACTGGTGGAATTTATTAAGCCTGTAAATAGGGCTATTTTTTACCGATAATGTTTCTACCACGATAATAAATATTTCCGGATGATGGCTGTTGGATTTGGGCGTATAGAAAATAGATTCGATGTCAGATATTTTTATTTATATCTTGAATCGGAGTTAAAAGACTTAGAGAACAAATAGTGAGTGATGATAATTGTTTATATTGGTTTCGAATGCAGACAGCGGTAAGCATTCTAGGAACTAAATATGTAGAATGCCCAATGGAAAAAAAAAGGGTAATAAGGTGGCTAAATCTTTTTGCTTAGTTTCTTATTATCCAACAGGATTTCAGGTTTATAATAGCAACCAGAATTTTGGAGTAACTCAAAAGGCGGGAAAAATTTTAATAGGATAACATCGAGGAATTTTTTCATTATGACACTATTATTTACCGAATTTAAAGTTGAACCTGAGCTGAAAATATGTATCCATAAAAATTGGAATAAAAAATAGATTTATATCTTAAAAGGCTCAGACACATATTTAAACTTATCGGAATATATCACAACTCACTTTTTGAGAGATACCACATTCGAAAAGGTTATACTCGACTTATACTAATTATATTTTGTTAAAGTTATTTTATTTTGGACTTAGCATGCACAGGGGTTATCCAACGATACCATCTTTAATAAAAAAGGGGATCATCATCTAGCATAAAAAAATTCCGAGATTTTTTCTCAAAAAAATTTTTCTAAGTTTTTTTTTAAAAAAAAGGGTATTTTTTTTGAGAAAATAACATAAACCAAATTTGTAATGTAAAATGCTAAAAATAAGTAAAAGTGACGGACCACTTACATTGTATTTAACTAAGTAGGATTCATTTAGCAAGTGTAGTCTTACAACATAAATTGGCTTTCAGATTGGGAAAGAAGTTTTGTAGGAAAACTCAAACTTTGACTTCGTTTGGAACTAAAATGTAATTTTCTATTTATCGGAGGCAATAGGCCAATGCAGCATGACAGGGTGTAGGGTTTTACTTCTTTTTTCCAAACTGGTTACACTTGCACTTATCCGACGATTATGCCATTGCGTTTTTATGTTACATCGCAGAAGAGTTTTGCTCAGATCAACCAATGTTGAAAAATCGCGCGGGAGAGAAATCAAAAGTTGAGAGGAACGCAAGTTGATTGGATATATAAAATGTATATAGTGGAAAATCCCTTAAACGCTTTTTGTTTGATATTCAGTAATAATAAATCCACACGACAGAAATATAAGAGTGAAACACGTTTTACACACCTGCCTTATGCATCTCACCAATAATATACTAATTATAAAGTCACTTTGTGAGGAATACACACGCCTAATCGGTGAAAAAAATTGCCCTGTGACAACCAATTGCGGTGCGCAGTATTAAGTTGATTTTTAAATATTGGTGGTGTTGCTTAACTGATGTTCGTGATAGAGAGCAAAGATTTGGCTCATAGAAGTTCTTTTGACTAATGTAGATCTAAATACGGAATAAACGAACAAAATTACTTTAAATTTAGTTTTTGGTAGAATATCCACTCACAAATTTCAAAAATTGCCTATATTAGCTCTTCGAAACGCTTAGATCGTTACTTATGCCTATAAGAATGTTTTGGGATAAGAAATAACCCACTGAATACTTTTTATGTTATGGAATAATAACGTGTACACTAATAACGCAGTGATTTATGTTTTTGTTGAGAGATCTCAAGCGTAACATCACCTAATAGCCGGATTTTAAACCTCATCATCGCCTAACCTATCGCCGGACACCTGCTGGTGGTATTATTATTAATATTACACGAGAGAGTTGTTCAGGGAAATTTTATAAGAAGTTTTACATTCGGGTTAAATATTGTTCAGTCTGTAAACTATCCTTGATAATAATGAACCATACCTGTTTATGTGTGTATAATCAAACCCCGGCTCAGTTTTGATAAAATATTAGTAGAGTTTAACCTGATGTATTTCACCGGTAGATAAGCCCGAATAATTCTCTGCGACCCGTTAGTTATTTTTGGTGCGCTAATTCGTAGTGGCGAGCAATAGCCCGCTTGAATAAGCTTAATATTACGTGTGTATAGGACATTTCATATTATATATTAAAAAATGTTTCTATAATGATTACGCATTCATGTATATATCAATTATTTTTTAGAATTTTTCTATACAATTTCACCTATACTAATTAATACATATTTGTTGAAAAATAATAAATAAAATCAACAAAATTTGAAAGAAAATTAAAAATTCTCTCATTTTTGCCGATTCTCAGAACCAAGTGCATAAATAACACGAATTAAAGGGTTAATTTGACATTTTCATATTTCAAATTTAATTACCGCCACCAATTTTGGTATTGCAATCTGTAAAAAAAATGGAATGTTTTCATCACCATTCTCATGTTAAATATTATTCTTTAAACTATGGAATTATCTCGCGGATGAAAATAATTTATCTATCTATCTTTTTCTTTTTCGCTCTACGCATTATTATTTCATCAGTTTTCCGGGAGTTTGGACTTCTAAGAAATGCTCTATTTTAAGCGGAGGCCAATTTAAAATGCATTAAAAGTCTTAGAAATTCCTGACGATTCTTTGATGGGGTCTTCACGTGATTTGAGTAATTTTGAAAGAAAAGCATAGTATGAGCAAGTAATTTTGAAAAAGTACTAACAATTACGTCAAAAAATAATTCACAGGGTGCAACTTCAAGTGTTTTTAAAAGCTTTATTTCTCATTACAATCAAAGTCCGAATAAAATCACGTGACGAAATAATTCAAAAATAGGTTTGAAATATGTCATAGATAAATCTAATTTCTCGAAAAATAGATACGTGACGTGTTTGGGAAAATATAATAATGTTCAAAAACCTTTGAATTAGGTATATGCCCCAAAAAAATTCCCGGCGTAATTTGTCACTATTTTTGTTTACTTTCATTCAAAACCTTATTCTCCTATTTGAAGGTCACGGTGATCGTTATTGGTCTTTATGGTGTGATGAAAAAAGTCTTAAAAACTTCTAAAGAAACTCACTTTCATTCTTCAAAAATTAATTTGTAATTTTTTTGAAAAAAAACAGTACTATTTTGGGCCACTTCTTTATTTGTACCTTTGACATCATGTAGGTCATGATCATTGGTGAGTAGTAATAAAAAAGTCTTAGAATTTTCACTTGATCCGAATTTGCTATTTTGTCTTCCCGCTTAGCATCAGTTCTTCTTTATGACTTTAAATGAAAAATAATCTTAGAGGATGTGGGCGACGATATCTCAGCTTCACGTATAATACTTTTGATTCACCTATGTTGTAGAGAATTTTCTGCCAAGTTTTTAAACTTATAAGATTTTTTTGGTTTTGAGATTTTTTTCAAAGAAAAAGTTGGCTTCGGGGGTTAAAACTAAAGGTTAAATTAAGGATGACAATAAATTGAGATTTCTCAGATAACTTTTTGGATTGCCCTAGTTTGTAGAGAATTTGTCACTGAGTTTTAACTATCAGGATTTTTGTTGAATTTTGAATTTTTTTCAAAAAAAGTAAGGGTTTTAGAAAATTTATAGTTCAGAATTTCACCAAAAACGTAGACAATTCACACAGTCGGTTCCTGCGATTTTTTTGAAAAAAACAGAAAAAACTCTCCGCTCGGACCTTAATCCAGGCTTGCAGTGAATTTGATGCACAAATTGAAAATTTTCTATATATTTTCAAGGAGGAGTAGGCTTTGCGTAGGCTCCGAAATACGCTGTTTTGACCACTAGGGGCAAAATTTTTGAATTTTCTTCCGCTGCAGGTGCGCATTTATATTTGGAAGTGAATCGCAAATAACAAGAAAAAGTGATGAGAATGAATGAGAAGTAGACTTTTTAGTGCTTTTAGGGACGCTACTAAAAATCATTTTCTGAGCGTAGGTTGAGGGTATCAGATGCTCTGAATACATACTGGCACCTTCCTTGAGTTGTACTACGTATTTGGAAGAAAAATAATTATTATTGAAGCCAGGTTCTCAGAAAAAATAACTTCACTTG
>SCLH01000290.1:579531-603351 GCA_004367855.1 Oikopleura vanhoeffeni | reverse complement strand
GGAGATTAAATAGCAAGAATTTAAAAGCCGTTGTCTAAGAAACTCGTATGGCCCATCTAGAAATTTGCTCACTCGTGACACTTTATTCCTCTCATCAAGACATTTTCGTTAAAACTAAATCCAAAAACAGACTGAGCATCTCTATACTCAATATGTGCACCCAGATAGACGAGATTCAAAGGTTAAATTAGGACGACATTCTTCTCGCTACAATAAATGATGTGACCCAGAAAGAAGCATACATCAAAATTATCAGCCTTCAATGAATCGCACGAAGACACCCTGTGCGATTTGTGAAGGATTTGAATTTTGGAATAAGAAATTTTGAGGCAAAAATGTCAGACAATTTCCAAAAATCTGATTCATCGTATATAAATTACACACGTGCTCATCAGATTCGAGTACATAGTTAAAACCCGAAATAATCTTAGTCAAACTTAAGTCTTTGCATATAAGAAATAGAAGACCTTAAATAATTTTTTTCGGCAAAGAAACAAAGATAATGGCGAAGTTGTAAGAAACGTTTTTTCAAACACCTCAATTTTCTGAGGCCATGGAGCTATTCTTTTAAAAACACCTGTAAATTAATAGACGCCAGAAATGGCCTTTAAACGCACCCAGAAAAAGGTTCGCTCTCCTGGCGAAGATTCCCTACTGCCTAGAAAATCCCTTCTTTATCTGGTGCATTTCAAATCTTTTTGTTCTAACGGCTCTAAGTTATATTTTTATTCTGCTTAAAAGGTGATAATTCGAAAAATTGCGGTGAAGATAAGTCTTTTTTTTCCGGAAAACCCACCCTTAGATGTTGATGACTCAAAAAATTGGCAGGTGATTTACTGAAAATGGAGAACCCCTTTTAGAAAATGTTAGGATTCCTTAATCATTGCTCGATCAAATTATTCGTTGTTCTGACCGCCGCCCATTTCCTTAAAAAAACATGAATTGTTACAGGTTCTGAAAGAACAATATTTGAATGTTTTATTTTAAATAGTTAATAAAAGTCAAACTGTAAAGGTTTAACATACTATTGTGAAGTTTATGTTTTTTCTTAATCTCGAGGACTGAAAGAATAAATGGTGCAACGCTTTCACTTTTTTCGTAATAAGCGCTCAAATAAAAATTTACAGTTGCGAAGCATCGGGATCGGCCACAGCAATACAATCAAGCTTAAAAGTGGCTGTTAGGTGATTTTGAGGCTCCGTATAAATGGCTTAACTATTTCAGATAAACATTCTTGAGAAAACACAAACATCAATAGATTTATGTTCTTCATCCTCCGGAATTTACATCCTTGACCTCACAACGTTAGTACCGGATACTCAGTCCCCCAGTATACGTCGGATTATGATGCCCGAGTAGAACACTAAATATTCTTAATTTCCCTATCTTTTAACATGTAAATTACAACTATAATGTTACTCAGCGCATAACACAGGGATATACCTAAAAGGTTAGCTATACCATTAGTTTGGTTAACGGCAGTTAAGGCAGGTATCCCGACTGAATCTATATCTTCGGAGCATTCTACACCATGCTACGTAACTAATCTTTTTGCGGCATTCGGGCACTTTTCGTTGTTCGACTTCTATCTCGAAACAGAAAACTCGTTTGTCAATCGTGGTACATTTTCTGAACTGCTGCATCAAAATACCTTTGAATTTTTCTGGCATTTGGTATGCCAAAGATCTTCAAAATTGTAATAAAAATAATATTTTCGATAAAAAATTCCAAAATATTCCTTCAGCAATTCAGATTTCTGGGATACACCCATAAAGGTCATAGCTCGAGATCTATACATGAATAAATAACATTTTTCGAGGCTTCCGAAAATTTTGTGCTCACTCTCCCCATTCTATAAAAATATAATAAATTTCGAACACAAAATTTCAAGAAAATTTGCTGTTTCCAACGTATTTTTTTCGAAACTCATGCTGTGTATTTCTGAGAAGACCATATCCAGAATTCAAGATATTATTTGTTTGCCTATCCTTTCCCCTTGTGGTAAACCTATGAAAAATAAAGTTAATGAAATGTTTTTTGAAAAAATTAAAATTATCAAAAATGGCAAATCTGCTGAAACCAGCGACACAACGAGAACTTGTGACCGTTCTTGCATATGCAAACCAAACAAAGAAATTGTAAAACAAAAATCCATTAACTTGGATACACAGTTTTGTAAAAAGTTAGCTTCTTCTTTAAAAAAAACTGAACACTCAGTTCTCCAAAGTAAATTGGAATAAAGACTCAATACACCCAAAAAAGCCATTTTAACATGTTAAGTTTTGTCGCCACTTTTGCGCAAAATAAACCTAAATTCACAACTTTCTAATTCCCACTTACCTCCCTAAACACTATTAATAGTGGGTCGTCAGTAAATAATTCAAAAATTGACATCTCATGACTAAATGAACATGATAGAAATTAGTAAAAACCGGGGTTTCAACCAGTATCACGACGAGTAACCGCATCATGTTTACAAAACTCTTTATTTACATTTTTTGATATATCAGACAAAAATCAACTATATGTCCACAATTCGCGTACGCAGGCTGTCCGTTAGAACAGGACGGCGTTTCCTAACAAAGGTAAAGAACGCGTCGGTTACACGCCTTATAACATTCGCGTAACTGCTTCGTTGTTTAACTAAAACAGGACCAGAGCTTATATTCGGAAATTTTGTGGATCTGAAGAAAATGTAGTGGATTTCTATAATTTAAGTAATGTGATTAATTTCTATTTTTTGCTTTAGCGGGTAAAGTAAATGTGCCGAAAATGGTTTGTCTAGACGTTATGATATAAAATACAAATAAGTGTATCTCACGATCTTCTTAAATTTTAAAAACAATCTATTACAAAATCTATGTCACAAACCGACAATCCAGAAGGAATAAGACCACGGAATGAAGTGACCGACGTCGTTTTCACAAACTCGATCTGAATTTAATGACATTTTCATAACAATTTCGACAATAAATCATCAGTGCAACAGAAATATTTAAAAATATCCACAAAACGTGCAAAAAATAAGCCCTTGCCTGTACGTCTCGTCATGAGTTCCGGAAAATAGTCCCTTATTTTATTCCAGAAAGTGTGATTATTTAGAACTTAATTTATCAATTACATATTTATGTATTTTTTATTATTATCATTATAAGGGTGCAATTGATAGATGAGCTGATATCCCTTTATCACCTTTTGGTTAGAAGGCGTAGCCCACAACGTTAAAAATCAAACCACGTTAAACAGGATAGTGGCTTACGCATGCTAACCAAAGTGATAAACGGATATGGGCCTCTTGAACGAAAAACTCGTCACTGTTTAATATATTCTCCCTCAAATACCATCGAAACGTAGTATGTTTCATTAATCCAGCAACTTTGTGACTACAGGAAGTTTCGAATGTACTGCTTTCCTAGAAAATTTTGAGTTCGAATTTTAACTGTTCGAATCGACGAAATTATGAGAAAATTTTGAAATTAAAGTTTCCGAATCGTCCAAATAAGAATTGCCGTTTAATTTTTGTGTGAATTGTTTTTTTTTCATTGAGTTTTTTTCTAAACCACAGAAAACACTCTGCAATAAAATGGCTACTTTCACTTTCGCTGTAGGTGACTGGAATATATTTATATATAGCTCTCTTTGAAAAATCAATGACAAGGATTCTTGGTTTTTCTGGTCCAAAAATTTACAACTTATCAATTCTCTGGGAGATCATGAGTCATTTTCAAATGCCGAATGAATTCCGGTTCAAAATTCAATTTTTTGGCGGATAATTTTTTGGCGGATTAACGTGCCCTCCTTTTTGATGATTTTCATAAATATTTTGTTTGAAATAAGTTGAAATTTATTACTTCTTGTTAATTTAAAACACGATTTATTGAAAACCAATAATAATTTGAACGAAACGCTTCAGGTTAACTGCAAGGACTCTTCACCTACACATTCATGTGGGTTCCGAATGTCTTACTTCAAAAAGAGAGGAGATACATTCTGATTAACACCCTGGAAATAGGGTCAAAATACTGTTTTTGATGATTCTGAAACAAAATTCGAAAAGTTTTCAAAAAACGCTTCAAGGCGAGCTGCTTAATTTCTGTCCAGTTAATTTGAGTCATAAATCAATGTTATACCTTAAAACCTCAGGGAGGAGATAATTTTGAGGCCTTATAAAATTAATTTATATATTTAGCATCGGATTATGACTAAAGTGGACTCAAGGAATCTGTGGTGGCATCATTTTTTTCAAAACAATCTATGAATTTCACAATTCGAATATTTTTTGCTTAACCCGCATAAATAACCGGTATTCTACCATGATATGAACATTTTTTATTGGTAATCTGAACCCAACCGAAACGATACGCCACTGACATCTTACAAAATTATTTGTTCTCTGATAATGTCTTAATCGAATTCTAGTAAATTTTCTAATTATTTTTAAGCAAAAATGATTACACCTAAATTATCGAATTTTGACGCTGATTGGTTAAAAATTTGATTACAGTGTAAGCCAATCTTTATCAGGGAAATCTCAGCTTTAATTTGGTTGGTACTTTTGTCGATTCAGACGAACTTTTCATTTCCGTCGTCACTTTCATTCAATTTTCTTAGAATTACGTAGATTTTATTCAAAAATCCTTCTCATCACTTTTACCGCATTATTTTTTATGCTACTTAGTCAAAGAAAATGGTTTTCATTCTAAACATTCGTCTAAAAGAAATAGAGTTTTAAGTTCGAAAAAACGTGGCAAAATTCGGCGTTCAAGTGAAATTCTTGAAGAAAAAAAGTCAAAAATCTGAAAAAACTTCCCTTCTACATCAACTTTTTGCTCTCATTTTATTGCTACTTTGTGTTATGAATTTTGAGCACGCTTGTTATGTGGGGTCTAAAGAAGATAGATTTTGAAAAAACCGTTTTAGTGCTCTAAGAATAGACTCAACCACCTTGTAGTGTTGAATGTAACAAGGTTGGACTTGTGAAGATTGTGTAATCGTTAGCGAAGGCAGACCTATAACAAGGTATCCTCAGATTTCTCACAACTACCCTAGAATTATTATTGAGGCGGGTGATGGAACGGTACCAGATTACGGACGCCCACCCCCTTAAGTTTTAAATAATTACTACATATTTTGTCGCAAATTCTTAAAAATAAAAAACATAATAATTATGATTCGATCAATAACTTATTTATGTCATTGGACGTTTCACCCTATTTAACCATTATTGTATTTTTATGAAAACATTTTTCTAATTTCTCCTCAAATTAGGGAGGATACTGGATCGCTGGGAATTGACTTTTCTCGACTATTCATTTAGCTTGTCAAAAAAAAATATAAATGATTCTGTATACAACACACCTTCACACATAAGCGACACAAAGGACCTGAGCGCGAAATGATAACTATTCTCTTTCTGGGATTTTATGTTGGAAATTAAACCTGAAATTTTGTAAAAGTGGTAACTTAACCACTGTAAGTCAAACATTTTTCTTCGGCAGTTTTTTTTCAAAGTTTCTGCTTATTTTCTTTAGAATATGAAAACTCACGTTTTTTGCATATTTGTTTGAAGAAACTACTTCTTTATATAAAAATTATAAAATTTGCGTCATTTTTTTTTAGCTTAGCTCACCAAATTATTGAAACTTATCTCGGGGCACTTTTTTGAGATTTCGACCCCTAACTCAAAATATTATTCTATTTTTAAAGACCCATGAGTCATGGGCCATGAGTCATGGGCCATGAGAAAAATTTCTAGGAAAAAATGTGCTTCGATTTCTTTTTGAATATGTCTAAGCATATTTATCCTTATAAAAAACTTCTGGAAACACTGATAATGAAAGGGTGGTACTGTCGCTGGGTTTATGAGGCCATTTGGAGCTTTTTTTTGTTGGACTACTCTGGTAGGTAGTCAACAACATAAAATAAATCAAAATAAATCAAGAAAAAATTCAAAATTTTCACGTCTTTTTCATATTTTTCTAAGGAATTTTTATTTCAAAATAAGTTCAAAAAATCCACGTTTGTTTAATTTGACCGCTTAAGAAATACTGTTTCGAAAATTTCACTTTCTGTAAGCAAAACTTTCTGATCAGGTTTTTTGTTGGCTTACTTTTTAGTCTTTTTTTTGAAAGATCGCAAGCCAACTTTTTTATCGAAATTTTTTCTTCTGCAACCCTAAAAATCTCATATTTTTTAGTTTCAGATTTCAAATTGACAAAAATTTTACAGAAAGTTTTATTTGTTGTGTCTGTTAGCTTTTGCAAAAAAATTTTGAGTAGATTTTCAACTATAAGCTAGGAATGAGATAGATTCTTCGACGACAAATATTAAAAAAACGGTGGTTATTGCATATTCTAGAGGAAATCATAGCACTCAATACAAACCAAAATTCCTACAAAAGTTTGATCTGACTACATTATACAAGTTATGCTGAAGCCTCATTGCCAATGGTCATTGGGGTTTATAAACAAAAAAAGATCTGGTTTGGGCAATGGGTTCCTCATCTCGGCATGTGTTGCCCACCATTTTCGTAAATCTCATAGGACAATAACTAACAAGGATCTTTTGCTATGGAAACTAATAAGGTGCTTGTTTTTAATGTGACCCACCCCCTTAGACAAAAACTGTAAGAGATATCCGGAAAACGGTTTTTTTATATCCGGTAGCACAAAACCAAATTTGAACCACAGAATTTTTTTTCGATTTTTGACTCGAACAGTTAACCGGTAAATACCGGCTGAAAAACACCGGGTTAATTGGCGGTTTTGAGAAACTTAATCATAATCTCGACATTATTTTATATCAATAAAGGGGTAAACTTTCGAAAAAAGAATTCTGGGGCGTATGTTTCAATATAGCGTGTCCACCAATCGATTTAGCGGCCAAAAATCGACTATAAGGGTGATTTCCACATATACTTGATTTGTTGAAATTTAATTGCGCGTCTTTTGTGTATGATAATTTTTTTTTTCAAAAAAAATGATAATTTTTGTTCGAAAAATCGTATTTTGGCCAAATAGTAGGGGTTTTTGGCTCTCAAACTCCGCTAAACAGCCTTAGCATCTGAGATTTTTTGTTATTATTGAAACTCATTATTATGAGAATGTAGACATGCGTTTATTGTTCACATGGTTTTTTCCCCGTTTTTTCTGAAGAAAAAATTTTTGCAAGTTGGGTTTAAAAAATTTTTCTAATATATTTGAAAAATTTTGGTTGAAAAAAAATTTCGAAATTCTTTTTTTGCGACCGTTTCAGTCAATTTTTAAAAAAAATAAAAACATTTCGAAAAATATTTTCAAAATTTTAAAAAATATCGAAATTTTTTTATTTTTTTTAAATTGGCTATAAAACGCTCGCAAAAAATTTTTTTCGAATTTTTAACAATTTTCAAAATACTTGGAAAAATTTGAAAGTGCTTTTTGAAAAATTTTAGGAATTCGAAATTAATCAATAATAAAATACCTTCTTTAACCTTTTTTCATTTATTTACCTAAATACCTTAAAAGTTTTTGGGTTTGCAATTACTGGAAGGCGTCTCGCCTTTTCCTTTTAATTTCCAAATCATTGACGTTAAAATGTAGTTTTTACTAGATCTTAACAGAATGATATCCACGTGGGCTAACTAAATCTGGAAAATATGATGAAATGATATTCATTTCTTTGTCAGAAGTTTCAAACTTATTTGTTCTGGAATCACAGCTGAAAATAAGGTGATTTTATGTTTTTTATTAATTTGTGAAAATGTGCGCACCAAATCGGCCGAAGGCCGATAATTAGGGATTTAATGTTTAAAATTTTAAATTTGATGAAAATGAGCCCCAATATCGGCCGAAGGCGATAAAAGAGGATTTATGTTTTTTGATTTGAATTTGTTGAAAAATGAGCCCCAAATCGCGCCGAAGGCCGATAAAAGGGGATTTTATTTAATAATTGAATGAAAAAATGAGCCCAAATCGGCCAAAGGACCGATAAAAGGGGATTTTATGTTTTTAATTTAAATTTGTTGAAAAATAAGTCCCAAATCGGCCGAAGGCCGATAAAAAGGGATTCTATGTTTTTAATATTAAATTTGTTGAAAAATGAGCCTCAATCGGCCGAGGCCATAAAGAGAGATTTCCTTATGTTTTTGATTTAAAATTTGTTGAAAATGAGGCCCCAAATCGGCCGAAGGCCGATAAAAGGGGATTTAATGTTTAAAATTTAAATTTTGTTGAAAATGGCCCCAAATCGGCCGAAGCGATAAAAGGGATTTATTGTTTTTGATTTTAAACATTTGTTGACAATATAAGTCCCAAATTCGGCGAGGCCGATAAAAAGGCATGTCTATGTTTTAATTAAATTTGTTGAAAAATAAATGAGCCCCAAAATTCGGCCGAAGGCCGTTAAAAGGGATTTAATGTTTAAAATTGTAATTTGATGAAAATGAGCCCCAAATCGGCGAAGGCCGATAAAGGGGATTTTATGTTTAAAATTTAATATTTGATGAAAAGATCGAGCCCCAAATCGGCCGAAGCCGATAAAAGGGGATTTATGTTTTTGATTTTAAATTGTTGACGAAATAAGTCCCAAATCGGCCGAAGGCCGATAAAAGGGATTCTATGTTTTTAAAATTTAAATTTTGTTGAACAAATGAGCCCCAAATCGGCCGAAGCCCCGATAAAAGGGGATTTAATGTTTAAAATTTAATTTGATGAAAAGAGCCCCAAATCCGGCGAAGGCCGATAAAAAGGGGATTTAATGTTTAAAATTTTAAATTGATGGAAAATGAGCCTTTCCCAAATCGCCAAAGCCGATAAAGGGGATTTTATTGTTTTTGATTAAATTTGTTGTAAAAAAGTCCCAAATGGGCCGAAGGCCGATATAAAAAGGGATTCATGTTAAATTGAAATTTGTTGAAAAAATGACCCAAACGGCCGAAGGCTCGATAAAAGGGGATTTAAATGTTAAAATTTAAATTTGATGAAAAATGAGCTCCAAATCGGCGCGAAGGCCCGATAAAAGGGGAATTAATGTTTAAAATTTATATGTTGAAAATGAGCTCCGAATCGGCCGAAGGCGCGATAAAAGAGGATTCTTCAATGTTTTTGATTAAAATTGTTGAAAAGAATGACCCCAAATCGGCCAAAGGCGATAAATGGGGGTTTTATATTTTTTGATATTTAAATTTGTTTGAAAAAATGAGCTCCGAATCCGGCCGAGGCGATAAAGGGGATTTTATGTTTTGATTAAAATTTGTTGAAAAATGAGCCCCAAATCGCCGAAGGCCGATAAATGGGGTTTATGTTTTTGAATTTAATTTGTTGAAAAATGAGCTCCGAATCAGGCCGAGGCCGTCAAAAGGGATTTTATGTTTTTGATTAAAAATTTGTTGAAGATGGAGCCCCAAATCGCGAAGGCCGATAAAAAGGGATTTAATGTTTAAATTTAAATTGTTGGAAAAAATGAGCCCCAAAATCGGCCGAAAGGCCGATAAAGGGGATTTATGTTTAAAAATAAATTTGTTAAAAAAGAGCCCCAAATCGGCCGAGAGGCCCGATAAAATGGATTTATGTTTTTGATTTAAATTTGTTGAAAAATGAGCCCCAATCGGCCGAAGGCCCGATAAATGGGGGTTTTATGTTTTTTGATTTATAATTTGTTGAAAAATGAGCCCCAAATTCGGCCGAAGGCCGATAAAAAGGGATTTTAATGTTTAAAATTTAAAATTTGTTGAAAAATGAGCCCCGAATGGCCGAAGGCCGATAAAGAGGGATTTAATGTTTACATAAATTAATATTTGATGAAAAAGAGCCCCAAATCGGCGAAAGGCCGATAAGGGATATTAATGGTTTAAATTTAAATTTGCATGAAAATGAGCCTCAAATCGCCAAAGCCGATAAAAGGGGATTTTAGTTTTGAATTTAAATTTTTGGTTAAATAATCCCAAATCGCCGAAGGCCGATTAAAAAAGGGATTCTAGTTTAAATTGAAATTTGTTGAAAAATGAGCCCCAAATCGGGCCGAAGGCCGATAAAAAGGGTGATTTTAAGTTTTAAAATTTAAATTTGATGAAAAATGAGCCCCAAATGGCCGAAGGCCGAATAAAAGGGGATTTAATGTTTAAAATTTAAATTTGTTGAAAAATGAGCTCCGAATCGGCCGCAACGCCGGAATAAAAGAGGATTTTATGTTTTTTGATTAAAATTTGTTGAAGATGAGGCCCGAAATCGGCGGAAGGGCCGATAAAGGGGGATTTTATGTTTTGATTAAAAATTGTTGAAATAAAGAGCCCCAAACTCGGCCGAAGCCGAAAAAATGGGGGTTTTGTTTTTGATTTAAAAATTTGTTGAAAAATGAGCTCTCCGAATCGGCCGGAAGGCCGATAAAAAGGAATTTTATGTTTTTGATTAAAATTTTTGGAAAGAATGAGCCCAAATCGGGCCGAAGGCCGATAAAAAAGGGATTTAACTGTTTAAATTTAAATTTGTTGAAAAAATGAGCCCCAATCGCCGAAGGCCGATAAAAGGGATTATGTTTAAAATTAAATTTTGGTTGAAAAATGAGCCCCCAAATCGGCCGAAAGGCCGAGTAAAGTGGATTTATGTTTTTTGATTAAATTTGTTGAAAAAATGACCCCAAATCGGCCGAAGGCCGATAAATGGGGGTTTTATGTTTTTGATTAAAATTTGTTGAAAAACTGAGCCACAAATCGGGCCGAGGCCGATAAAAAGGGATTTAATGTTTAAATTTAAATTTGTTGAAAATGACCCGAATCGGCCGAAGGCGATAAAAGGGGATTTTAATGTTTTAAAATTTAGAATTTGTTGAAAAATGAGCCCCAAATCCGGCCGAGGCCGATAAAAGGGGATTTTAATGTTTTTGAATTTAAAATTTGTTGAAAAATGACCCCAAATCGCCGCAAGGCCCGATAATCGGGTTTTATGTTTTTGATTTAAATTTGTTGAAAATATGAGCCCCAAATCGGCCGAAAGGGCCGATAAAAGAGAGATTTATTGTTTTTGATTGAAAATTTGTTGAAAAAATGCAGCCCCAATCGGCGAAGGCGAATAAAAAGGGATTTAATGTTTAAAATTTAAAATGTTGAAAAATGACCCAATCGGTCGAAGGCCCGATAAAAGGGGATTATTGTTTAAAATTTAAAATTTGTTGTTGAAAAATGAGCCCAATCCCGGCCGAAGCCGATAAAAGGGGAATTTTATGTTTTGTTTCAAATTTGTTGAAAAATTAAGTCCGCAAATCGGCCAAAGGCCGATAAAGAGGGATTTAATGTTTAAAAATTAAATTTGTTTGAAAAATGAGCCCCAAATCGGCCGAGGGCCGATAAAAGGGATTTTATGTTTTGCTTCAATTTGTTGAAAAAAAGTCCCAAATCGGCCAGGCGATAAAAAAGGGATTTAAATTTAAAATTTAAATAAGTTGAAAAATGACGCCCAATTTTAAGTTAATTTTGTGGAACAAATGAGGGAATTTTGTCGCTTTGAAATTTTTAAAAAATGAGCCTCAAATCGGCCAAAGGAACGACACAAAAGTGGATTTTTATGCTTATTATTCAAAATCATCGAAAAATGAGCCCAAAAATCAGCCGAAGGCCGATTAAAATGTTTTAATTTATTTTTTCCAAAAGATTAACAATTTTTTAAGAAAATTTGGATAATTTTTTTCCAAAATTTGAAAAGTTTTGTTTGAAATGTGGTTTTCAAATTTGTATTTTTTCTTTAAATTTACAAAAATTGGGAATTTCAATTTTTTAAAATATGAAACAAAAAATTTGAAATTTTGAAAAAAATTTTCGAATATAATTTTGCAACAAAAACTAAATTCGTAAAGATTTTTTGTTAAATTTGTCAATTTTCTCACAAATTTTTAATTGTTTTCAAAATTTTTAATTTCTCTCACAAATTTTTAATATTGTCACACAATTATACCAATTTCTTAAAGTTGTTCTATTTTTTGCGCTAAATATTTAAATTGCAAAAGAAAGTTTTCGAATTTGGAAAAAAAATTTTCAAATATGGTTTTTAAAAAACAAAAGTTTCAAAATTCAGGAAAAATTATCAAATTTCTCATAAAATTTGTAATTTGTTTTTTTCAAATAAGATACATTTCCAAAATTTTAAAAAAGCTTCCTATCATAAATTGGTCAGCTTGTTTTCAAAATAAACTTTAAAAGTTAACACTTTTTCTTTCAATTCAAAATTTGAAAGATTTCGGCGCGATTCGGGCTCAAATTTTTTCAACAAATTGAAATCAAAACATTAAAAATCCCCTATTATCGGCCTTCGGCCGATTTGGGCCTTATTTTCGAAAAAATTAAATTAGAACATAAAAATCCCCTTTTATCGCTTTCGGCCCGATTTGGGCTCATTTTCAACAAAAATTAAATTAAAAACATTAAAATCCTCTTTTTTAAATCCGGCTTTCGCCGTTTGGGGCTCATATTTCAACGGAATTAAATTAAACATAAACCCCTTTTAATCGGCCTTCGGCCGATTCGGGGCTCACTTTTTCAAACAAATTTAATCAAAACACATAAAATCCCCCTATTACGGCCTTCGGCCGATTTGGGGCTTATTTTTCGAAAAAATTATATTAGAAACATAAAATCCCCTTTTATCGGCTTCGGCCGATTTGGGGCTCATTTTTCAACAAATTAAATCAAAAACATATAAACCCCCTATTATCGGCCTTCGGCCGATTGGGGCTCATTTTTCAACCAAAATTAAATTTAAAACATAAAATCCCTTTTATTCGGCCTTCGGCCGATTTGGGACTTTTTTCACAATTAAAAATCAAAAACATAAAATCCCCTTTTATCGGCCTTCGGCCGATTTGGGGCTCCATTTTTTCGACGAAATAAATTAAAACATAAAATCCTCTTTATCGGGCCTTTCGCCGATTTGGGGGCTCACTTTTTTCAACAAAAAAATTAATTAAAAACTAAATCGCCTTTTTTTCGCCTTCGGGCCGCATTTGGGGCTCACATTTTTTTCAAAACAAAATTAATTAAAAAACATAAAATCCCTTTTATCGGCCTTCGGCCATTTGGGCTCATTTTTCCAACAAATTAAATCAAAAACATAAAATCCCCTATTATCGGCCTTCGGCCGATTTGGGGCTCATTTTACAAAAATTAAATTTAATAACATAAATCCCCTTTAATCGGCTTTCGACCGATTGGGCTCATTTTTCAACAAATTTAAATCAAAAACATAAAATCCCCTTTATCTCGGCCTTCGGGCCGATTTTAGGACCTTATTTTTCAACAATTTTAATCAAAAACATTAAATCCCCTATTATCGGCCTGTCGCCGATTTTGGCTCCATTTTTCCGACAAATTAAATTAAAAACATAAATCTTCTTATTATTCGGCCTTCGGCGAATTTGGGGCTCATTTTTCAACAAAATTAAATTAAACACTAAATCCCCTTATTTTCAGCCTGTGATTCCAAAACAATAAGTTTGAAATTCTCTGAACAAGAATGATGAATTCATTTAATAATATTTCCAAATATTTTCGACCAAACGTATGGACAAAATAATATGGTTTTGAAAAAATATTTTAAATATGTGAAAATCATGCCAGAGTGGAACGTTAAATATCATTTTGCCATTTAGATTGCTAATAATCACTCAATTATTCCATTTCCAATCGAGGAAAACTCAACAATTTTTTCCTAAAAACGTTATTTTTTCATGAATATTTTGTTACGTATTTTAACTTTATCTGTTGATTTTCATTAGATATACTGAATCAGACAAATAAAATTTGATAAATAACTTTTGCCAACACGTTTCAGACAATTTAAAAATAAAATAAAATTCGAATTTTTTCGAAAAAAATTTTTGGAGTTTTTTCATTTGTTTTAATTGTCTAACAGTCTGCAAAAATTTATCTAGCAATTTTTTTTCCAGTTGTTAGAAAAAACTGAAAATTTCAAATTCTCAAAAAGGTTGTAATATGCCCTCTATCTTGGGATGTATCTGTACAAAAACTGGTGCCAACTAAGTTCAACAAGGCGGTTAATTTGAGAATTAAAATTATTTTTCCTTTTTATCTGTGATCAAACGGCCCCTATCCCTTTTTTCCTTACCTTTTACCTTTTTTTTCTCGAAAATCAGAGGTTTGACAGCCTGAAATGAGATAATTTCAATAATTTTTTATTTTTTTCAAAAACTGTGCCTTAATTTCATTTTGGATTTATTATGTGTGCGTGACACCCAAAATAACTGTTTCCATAAAGGGGTGTTGGAACCATTTAGAGAAATTATTTATTAGAAATTTAATACTGAAATACGAAAACGCTTATAGGTCCTTAGATCCGTGAATCGACCTCAATCATATTTATTTTTCGCCATTTTGTAAAGGCATTATAATGGAATTCTACCTCCAATGGAAGTTGCAAGAAGAAATCCACCCATTATTCTTATAAGTCCAAATATATATGTGGACACAGCTAGCTATATTGGCTTTTGACACTGCGGACACACCCGGTGTCCGTAAAAGAGCAACTGGAATATCATAAGGGGCCTAAAATTCCGTCTACTTATTTGAAAAAATTTTTTCAAGAAAATCTTTTGGCATGATTTTATTTTGACATCCCGACACCACCTCGTTGGTGTAAAGAGCACTTTTTTGAATATCGACGCTGGTATACTCATTGGGCCTAAATTCATACTTAATTTGGAGTAACTTTTCAAGTTTGACAAAATTTTTGGCATATTTGTTTTGGCACGAGACCCACCTGGTGCTGTAAAAAAGCACTTTTTGAATAAATCGACACTTGGAATTGATAAGGGATGCGCATTACCGGTTGTTTTTCCGCGGATTACCGGTTATACTGGGTCGAGGTCAAAAATCGAAAACATTTTTCCTGTGGTTAGATGCTTGGCTACCGGATAAAAAAAACTGTTCCGAGATTATCTCTTGCCGTTTTGGTCTACAGGAGGGTTGGTTCATCCTTAAAAAAAGATGACTGCATCCTTATTATCAGAAAAAACGCAAATTGAATGTTTTTTAAGGGGGTGCCATAAGTCCTGCAGATTGGTATATCTTTTCAGAGCAATATTCTGATAAGAAAAAAAATGTGGTAAAATTATTTTTTTACTTTTTCATCCAATCAATAGTGTTTATTTTTGCAACGGTTATAATTTTTCACATTTAACATGACTAACTATCTGTGACAAATACTAAAAACCCAACTTTGCACTGTTGCATCATTTTTCACTTAACCCGACTCCATTTAGAATTTTTTAAAGACTCGCAATATTAATAACTTCCATTTTACTGATCCGGGTGTACCTGGCTAATTAGTTACCTTTTACTTTGCACAGTCGAAATTTCTCTTTAATATCAAGGTTTTTATTCCATGAAAAGGGTTTAAAAATTGGGCAAAAAGTAGAGAAAAACAGCTTTTTTTGAGATAAAATTGACCTTAAGGGGGTATGATCTGTTTCTGATTAAATAAAGCCTTAGTGCGCTTAAAAAATGCTTCAATGATACTTGGCGGGGATAAGTGTACGAAAGAGAAACCCAACATCAAAACATTTTTTCGAAATTTTCGCATTTTTTTCGAAATTTTCTTAAGTTATTTTAAAGTGAAAGTGAAAATAACCGTTCGCTCGAATTGACCAATAAAACTTCAACAATATCGCCTCAGACCGTAAGCCAACTTCTCATCAGCTGTTTACTGGCTTTTTTTTGAGCCTACTTTTGAAAAAATGAAGCACTTTTTTTTTCGGAAATTTTCTGGGAAAAATGACCAAAATCATATTTCGAGTTTTAGCTGGAAATTTGCAAAAAAATCGTGAGAGTCTCTTACAATTTGTTTTTAATTAATACTTGATAAAATTTGAAGCATTTTCGCAAATATATCCAAGGGGGAGATAGATTTTGAAGTCGAAATTGTGAAAAATCGCGGTTATTTGGTTCTAGAATTTGTTTCGTCGCCGGATTAAAAAAAAGCCCGTGAGAAAAGATTGACAATGCTACGTTACGAAATCTGTGCAATTTGAGCTCAATTGAATAAACCGTCTGCAGAGGAGATAGTTATTGCCAGTTTGGAAAATGTCACCTTGTTACGATACTTGTACCCTATGTGTAATGATCAAACATGATTGTGATTACTTTTTTGCAAGTATTAGAATTAGAACTATAAATTAGCTTTTCAGGTTTTTTCTCCATAAGCTTTTAGTTTTCCGAAAAACTATCATCACCGTGATATGTCAAATCTGCCAGAATATACCCCCCTTAAAATTGCTTTTGATATTAAACAAACAATGTCCTGACTATTAAAACAAACATGGCGCCTATTACCCCACCATTTCAATTGAGAATTTTCAACAACCAATAAAATTTTTAAAGCATGTCAGGCCCGGAATGGCACTTATCCAGGCATCAGTAAGTGTTAAAAAATTTCATCAACTTATTCAACATGATAATCGCACGACCTACGTACGATTAGTTGACATTACGCCGATTTTAACTAGATGCCCAAAACATTTAATATTGTGATCTGTCATGATTTTATGGAGAGTTCAAAGAAACCTACGGAATAAACAATTTGCGAACTTGATTTGCGGAAACATTTTCATAATATTTCTAAAAAAAGTCGATAAAAAATTAAAATAAAAAATCCTTTTATGATTTTCAAACAGCGGTCAGAACAAAATATGTAGGAATCCATCAAAAAAAGTTAAAGTGCTGCTAATTTTTTCTGGTTTTTACCCACAAATTTAAATAAACAAAAACAAATAAAAATTTGGACAAAAAATGTCGGAAAATTTCATAATAGTCTTGAAATTTTTTTTGAAATTTTTACGATTTCCATTCAAAAATGAAAACTCGAACTCCAAATCTTTCCTAAAATAAAAAAATAATTTTATGAAGCTGACAATTTTATATTGTTTCAAGCTAAACTATAATAGGCATAAAAAAAAATATACTGACTTATTATTTTCTAGTTATAGATGAATCCAAGTCCTGCCTGTGGTTTAATGGACCCCTTAAGGAGATTAACTCTTATTGATAAAGGATTAAATTTCCACTCTTGAAAGCGATGAGCCCTGAAAACGAAAATCTATATCAAAAATGGTAACATGAGTTTATCAAATATCGGAAACTGGGGGCGTCTGACAGTATTATCTAATTTTTAACACAGTGTGAATCTAATGAAGTCCTAAACAGGTAATATTTTCACGCACTTCATCGAGAAATGAGAGGCATGTTCAAGCATGACATTTTTCTTAAAAGTCTCAAAAGAGCCAAAGATGTCTTCTGTAGAAATTCTTCTCCGATCCGTTTTTTCGAATATAAAATCAACAATTTTTATCCAATTACAAAGGAAAACGTATTATCAATTGTTTAGATTATACATCTCATACATTAAACAATAAATTTGTAGACCACCCAAAGAATGTCGAAATAATTTCACCTGAATTTTCGATGTCAATATATGTTACCAACCATTAAAACTGACAAAATTTATTCTGGTCACGCCAAAAAGCAAAACTCACACAAAGTAATCGTCAAACTTAATATTATCAGTTAGCATGTGACTGGCGCCAGAATTTTAACGTTGGTCAGACAAGCGCTTCTCTGCACCCGCTGCTGGAGAACATGAGATACCTAGTTCTTGGTTCCCATGTTACTCACACATCATGTTTTTGCGAAACACTATGGACAAAAAAGCCACCGAATATTCCTAATGGATATAGACAAATTTACTTGTCCTAAAAAAAGCCCGAACTTCATATTTTCATTGTCGTTCTCGATTATCAAAGGGGTTTTCCGAAAAACGAATGATCGCCGAGTAACGAAGCTTATATCATATCCGAATGAAAAAGAACCTAAAATTAGACGATATCAAATAGCAAACTGAAAGCTTTCGGCATTTTTTTAGAAAAAATATTGTTAAACAAAATTTCATAATTTTTACTAGGTTAACTTAGTTAAAGTGCCTTAAAAAGCACTCTTGGCTAGGATGTCAAAATGACAAAAGCGTCTATATTTTCAACTTATTTTGTTTTTATTTATCTTAAATTTCTGCAAGAATCCCAACAATTTTTTTTTGACTCTCTAGAATCAATTCTTTGTTTTATTAAACTTGAACTTTACTTACATTTACTGTTATCAATCTTGAAATATGAAATACGAAATTTCAAACTAGTGATAATTAATGAATAAAAAAAAGTTATGTTAAACTTTGGATTTATTTCAAAATTAAATCTGGAAAGGAGAATTCTTCCTTAGGAGATAGATTACCGTTTTGGTTTAAGCTCCTTGTTCTCGCTTATGTGTCTGGAAGTGTATGCATACAAAAAGTTTGCACATATAATTCCATAGCTAAAAGCTAAGTTCTTACTGAACTGGGCTTATCTCAATAATATCCTCGGAGCTCTGGTTGGCTAATATTTTATCGAGAAAAATCATTCCAGCGACTCCCCCTTAAGTCTACCGGATATTTCGAATCTTTAGTGATCAAAATTCATAACGTTATTCTTTGAGTTAATTTGTTGAAAAACAATACTTAAAAAATCGAAAAAAAAAACGCGAAATTTCGGAAAATGTTTTTTTGAAATACTTGATTTGTATATGCGAAATTTCTCTAAACCACCTCACAATCAATTTTGGGAATTTTAAGCAAACTAAGACCTTAACTCGTAAGAACTTTAACATGAATCTTACCCAGACTCGATTTCCGGTCAAACTAGTGACCTTCTAGATCGAGCCATATAAGCAACGTTTCATTATCAACATACATTTTTCAATAGCCTTAAAATAATATTCAGCCAATTTGCAAAAATAAAATAAAAATAAAAAAATTTCCGAATGAACAAAAAGGCATTTAATGGGGATGGAGAAAAAAAAAAAAATTCGCGAAAAGACCCCAGTGACGGGCCGCGTGCAAATAATCATACGAATTCCAAACGTTTATTTATAATTTTGAAACGTACTGTTAGTTTAACTTCAAAAGGGTTTTCCTCTTGTTCCATTTAAACAATTATTATATGTTTTCATCAAAATATTCTCTCGTAAATTGACTCTGACAATTATTGTTTAATCATCATTTGTTGTTCTACACCGAGAGACGAGTGAAGTCACGCCTACGCCGTACTCCGCAAACCTCTTTTTGAATTCTAATAATTAATTTTTCCGTGAAAGTTTTGGCTTCTAGAGGTGCTCTATTCTAACCGGAGGCCAATTTTCACCAAATCAATACAAAACAGAAATCTGAATAAATAAAAAACCAATCGGTAATATATTCATTTTTTTCTCACCTTCTCTCTTCCACGCATTTCCTATGTCATCAGCATTCGAAAGCTATTGACTCTGGGAGATCTGGCCTCTATTTAAACTGGAAGGCCATACTGTAATGCATTTAAGAGTCTTAGAAATTCGTTACGATTTCTTTGAGGGTCTTTCGCATTGATTTGCAGTACTTTTGGAAAAAAATATATGGTACAATGTACAGTAATTTGAAAAAGTAACTCAAATTACGTCAAAAAAAATTCCAGGGTCAACTTTCAAACTTTTTTAAGACTTTCTTCTCATTACAGGAAAGTCTGAATAAAATCACGTGCACAAATAATCCAAAAAATAAAGTTTAAATATGTCCATAAATAAATCCTCTATTTCTTGAAAAATAAGATCACGTTGACGTGTTTGGAAAATATTATTTTTCAAAACTCTTTAATTAGGTGTGTATTAGTCCTCAAACTTTTCGGGCGTAAATTGAGTACTAATTTGGCTACTTGGGCCAAAACCTCAATTTCTGAATGAAGGTCACCGTGATCGTTTCGGAACTTGAGTTAATGAAAAAAGTCTTAAAACTTCTAAGGAAACATTCACTTCTTTTCAAAAATTGATTTAAGCAATTTTTGGACAAAAAACAGTAACTACTTTTTTCACCCAACCTTATTCCTTAAATATACGTCACGGATCATTTTGGGGCTATAAGTCGTATTTGGGGAAAAAAGTCTCTTAAGAATTTTTTTTGATCACGATGAAGGTTTATTTTGTGATTAAAAATTTTGCAAAAAATAAGTACTGTAATAACAGTAAAAAATTTTCAATAAAAACGCACAAACGCTCATTTCATCTTAAAGTTATCGATACTTTATAACGGTCTTGTCATAATGTTAGCGTTCGTAAAATGCGATTTAATGTGGAATAGTCACCTACTTTGCCGGAATCGAGTCTACTAGTTAAAAACGCAGCAGATATATACGGTATGTCATACTCTTTACCCACATACTAAGAAGTTCAAAACAGTGACGTACTCAGCGCGGTGGCCAATATCGGCACCTGCACCTGACCAAGCCTGCACTGACTTTAAAATCATTATTTCATTATCCCAAGTATACATTAGCGGAAAATATTATTCGAAGGCTCAACAACTATTTAGATAGAAAATATATGAAATATATTTTTTTCGTTTTTTTTACGAATAATTGTTTTTATGAGATAGATCATCCTAAAAAAAATTGTTTTTTCTGAAAACTTAAATTGAAGGAATAAAATCAAGTTTTAACGCATCATTACTTTTTTGCGATATTTTTAATTACCAAGTTATTTGGTTAAGGATTACTTGAGTTGTTATTTTGCAAGAAAAATAAATAGGAACATTAATATTTTTCGCCAAGAAATTACCTTTTGCGAGGGAAAATCGAAAAAATTTTAAAGATTTTATAAATAATTTTTTCATTTTGGCCCATAAAATAAATTCTTAAAATCATGGGTAGCAAATTCCTTGAAATCAAATGTTTTTTTTTTTTTCAAAGTTCAAATCTCATTTGATTTTTCAGGTCCCAGATTTGGGTCGACAACTCCGAAGCCCATCTGTTTAAGGCGGGTGGCATAAGTCAAGCAGATTTGGTACCATTTCTTTTAAGAGCGATATACAAAGAAAAAATGTGGAAATTCATTTTCTATACTTTTAACTTCAATAAACAGTGGTTCATTCTTACAACGTTTACATTTTTATTTCCTAATATAACACTATAGTTTAATACCAAAAAACACTTTTCACTGTCGCATCATTTTCCAACTATAACCCGAGCTATAAAATTTTTTTAAGAGACAATATAATAAACTTCAGACATTGTCGGTCTTAACTCCGCAATATAAGTTCTCTAATTACTCTGCTTAGTCGAAAAATTTCCTTCAATTATCAAACGGTTTTTTTTTCATGAAAAAGCCGGTAAAAATTGGGCAAAAAGTAGAGGAAAAACAGCCTTTCTTTTGAGATTAAAAAATTGACGTTTAAATTTGCGTTTTAATATTAAAAAATGTCCTGACTATTGAACAAAATAGGCGCTTATTACACCCATCATTTTAATTGGGATCTTTTCACAACCATAAAATTTTTAAGATTCAGGCCGATGGCACTTATCCAGCTGCATGCAGTCAGTGTTAAAATTTCATCAACAGTGTCAAAAATGATAATGCGGCGACTACCATTAGTTGAATACGGCGATTTAATAAGGATGCCAAAACATTTAATACAGTGGTGGAGACCAATGGGCCCAACAGTGACCATGGGCAACAGTGAGACCAATGGGCAACACTTTTTTCGCAGGATTTTGATTTTTTTCAAAGAACCTATGGAGCCAATGGGCAAGCACTCTTGAAATTTTTGGTAATTTTCTATGGGCAAATTTGTTTCGATTTCGCCATAATTTTTGATAATTTAATAATTAATTAATATATACTTTGTGAACTTCCTACCAATATAACTGTTAAATTTTTATAATCATAGAACAAACTATCAAAAACGTGTTTAAGTTTTCAGAAAATATACATTGTATTAAATTTAAAAATCGACTAGTCAGACCAACTGCAACACCCCCTCGAATGAGACCAATGGGCCAACAATGAGACCAGGGCAACAGTGAGACCAATTGGGCAAACCACTTTTTCGAAAAGCTCGTGTGTTGCCCATTTGTCTCACCCACTGCCATGTGATTCTGCATGCGATATTTTTATGGAGAGTTCAAAAACCAACGAAATAAAATTTTGGACTGATTTGGGAAAATTTTCATAACTTTTTTTCTGAAAAGTCAATAAAAAAACTAAAAATTTTAATTTTCAAACCAGCGGTCAGAAAATATGTAGCCAATCATGAAAAAGTAAAGTGGCTGTTTTTTTGGGTTTTTACCCCACAGATTTCACGTCATTGAAACACAAAAATTTTGGAACAAAAAATGCAGGAAAATGTTTTCATTTGCTTCGACTTTTTTTTTCAAAATTTTTCACGATTCCAAAGATGAAAACCACGAACCAATCTTTTCCTGAAATGGATTAAAAATGATTTTATGAAGCCCTGAAACATATTAAATCGGTTCAGCTTAACTATAATAAGCATTGAAAAGTATACTGACTTACATTTTCGTAGTTATAAGGACTCCGGATACCGGGTTTATGCACCCCCTTAATAAGTTAACTTTTTCTGATCACTTTTTAATTGCGAGTCGCAAGGCACATTGGCCAGATAATATGGCCAGCGCTGAGTAGTGTGAGTTAAGAGTCCTAAGCTAATAGATGAGCCCTTAACTAATAAGATGTAAAAATTGCTCTAGTAATTTGCATAGTTAGTACAAAAAAGTAATTTTAAAAAAAGACTCATTCGATTGAGTTCTTAGATAACTCAAAATGACCACACAAAATATTGTTGAAATCGGCCAGTTTTATACGCCATAAACTGTTCAATTTGGATCAAATTTTGTCAAATTTTTAATCTGAAATTTAAGCCCTTGTCAAAGTTCGGGTTCGCTTCTAAAATATGTTTGTCTCAGCGCATAAATTTAGTCAAACGTTGCCTCGTATGGATGTTTAATAAAGAACGCAAAGTAGCTCAATGTACACAGATTATCGCATTTGCAGATTATCTCGAAACTAATAAAATGCATAATATGTTTTATTTAACTGTTGAACTGGAGGTAAATCCCCTGAAAAGTCGGCTACCGCGGCTCATAAAAAACCTATTAATAAAGGTAAAAGGTAAATCAAATGTTATAATGCATCAACGGGAAACTTGTTTGACAGATTCAAATTTATCCTTTTAAAATTACTTTTTTATTCGGCCACTTTTTCAATTCAGAAATAAGCGATTGTTAATGAAGAATTATTGATTTTCAATGAAATTAAATGATGTCTGTTGATATCGGACAATTACTTATTTTGGCATTCTTTTTTATACGATTTTGAATGAGTTAGAAATGAAAAAAAGCTATTTTGGGCAATCTGAAATCGAATGAAATGAATGAAAATATTCCTCCTTCTGATAGATTAACCGCTTGGAGGCACAGTAGCCTTTTGAAAAAGCTCAAGCCACTTTGAATCATCAACATGGCTGCGAAATGTTCGCTTATAGGTTAAATCTTATGGCGAGTTGACGAAAGGCCATTTTTCAGTCCAAGTCTTACTTCTGATGCTACAGGTTGAATTTTCTTTCGGGGGTGCACGCACAACTTATATTATTACTACATAAATTACACTATATCCCTTTTGCCCTCTCCGAACATTTGAATTCCTCAAAAAACGGGGGGTTAGAAAACCACGCGTCCATTTGAAAACGAGTCATCCGATTAAGGTTTTAGATAGCTCCAGCTGGTGCACAAATATCTAGTGAATAATACAAAATAAAAATTGGTCCGATATCAGACCATTGTTCTATTTTTTTCTCAGAACCTTTGTTTCTATTTAAAAAAAAAACTAATAATTAAGCAATTTGTAATGCTTTAAATAAAAATCATTGGTCCTATTAAAAATAGTTTTTAATGTTTATACTAATAGATAATTGTGCTCAGTTTTGAGCTATCTCA